>ARYC01000354.1:0-61838 GCA_000711775.1 Oxytricha trifallax | reverse complement strand
GAACTACCAGAGCTATCACTTGAGGTCTCTGTTATTAAAATAGAAATTAATAATAGAAAATAAATGGCAAACAAGTGCGTGGGAGACAAAGAGGAGGAGAAAGTTAAATATTAAATTTCAATGTAAGCAGAGGAAGTTGAAGTATATTTTTGTGAGAAGTGTGAAAGAGACTTCACTCATAAATCTAGTTGGTACAGGCATATGAAGGTCCATAAAGAAGCTAAGCCTACTTTATTCTTAAAGCATGACAAAGTTGATGGAAAGTATGAATGCTTTGAGTGCCATAAGCAATACTCTCATACAAGGACTTAAAGAAGCATCTTTTAAAAGCCCACAAGAAAGAAATAGAAGTTGAAGATTAAGACACTCAACTGAAGTTGCTCAACAAAAGAAAAGAATGGGAGCCTCTTTAAGTTGCTGAGCTTTAACAAGCAAGCGAATCAAAGCATTTGAGGATTGCACGCAACCTCTTAGCATCAGAGGTCACTAAAATCATGATTAAAATATAATACAAGAAAATTCCAGTACTAGCATAGATTGATATAGATACTTCTCTCTAAAGCTACCTAATTCTGGAGAACTCCTATGACAAGAAAGTTATTAAGGATCATCAGTATGCTTACAAGGTATATCCTTTCAACTATCTCCTTAGTGATGATAAATATTAAATGGAGTTTACTAATGAGTATTAAGTACTCACTCAGTCTAAGTTTAAAGAGTGCAAATACTTAATAAAGCTAGATGCTGTTCTCCTTGCCCAAGTTCATGTAGCTTTCAGACTACCACTCTTTGAAATGACACTCAGAGATTTCATAACTGATCAAAGAAATCATAGAAAGCTTGCATTTATATCAACCTAAGCTATACAAGGTATCAAAGAGCCTTCATAAGTTAGGCTTTGTTCACAGAGATCTCAAGCCTGAGAATATAATGTTGAACTTTTCACCAGTAAAAGTAACAATTATTGACTTCAACAGAGCCTTAAGAGTGGAAGTATCAAGGCTTGGAAGTGTAATGGGAACTCCAAGATATTATCCGGAAAGAGAAGACTGGAGAGATGGAGACTAACAGTGGGATGTGTGGGCTTTAGCAGCAATAATAATAGAGTGTGATATGCCTTGCAACGATTACTGCTCTACAAGGTGCGAGAAGGATGCAAGGCAAAGAATAAAGCAATTTATTGACAAAACAAGAGTGTCTCAATCAATGAAGCAAATGGCAGAGTCAATAATAATTAAACCAAACTCAAGATCAGACATATCAATAGAGCAGATAGAGTTGTGGTTAAGTAAGATAAACCTCAGACCACTCCCACATGATCCTAAAGTGCATTTTGAGTTATTAAATTAAATAAATTTACTATAAATTTCACATTAAAACCTATTAATAACCCCAACCCCTAACAAATTCCCTACAAATCAAAGCACTTATAAACCTCATTAAGGGGTTTTGGGGTTTTGAGTTTTTCACCTTTAATACCTTCATATCAAGGTCTTGGTATAAGAGATACAGCAACATTAAGTATATGATTTAAAGGTTAAGGTTTAAATTCATGCAATACTTGGTGGAATAAGCGAAGATAATGGCCTTGAGACATATGTTATCCACCCTCGCTCTATTAAGAAAGATTAATATATTAAATTTTTGCAATAGCTCAGAGATAAGTATGCTGACTAAGAGATCATCCTGTTTGTTGATAACTTATCAGTTCATAAAACTAAAGACTGAAGAAGAGAATATGAAAGGCTAAACATAACACCTGTATTTAATGTTCCTTATAGCCCTCAGTTTAATGGAATTGAACTATATTGGGGCCTATTAAAAGGCCACTACAAGAAACTTCTGCTCTATCATTTGATGCACGATTTGAAGATATATACAGTAGATTTTATTAAGAGTGCTGCTAAAAGAGTCAGCGATGATAAAGCAAAAGTATGCCAAAGAGAAGGGAGATTTTGTGTATATAAATAAGTTTTAGATTTAAACGAATGAATAAACTCACATAAAGCGAATTAAGCTATTTGAGAGTAAGTTTGAATAATTAAGCAAAATTATATATAGATTTAATGTGTAGATGAAGCACGATAAAGTCTTATCTTGTTCAGAATATAGTAATCTTTTGCCATCAAGTTCTACTGAGACTGTCGACACATCTTAGAGATCAATGTTAGCTTGGAACCTCATCCTTCGTTCATTAAAAGTATCTCATCTTATCGTTGAATATTTGTAATATCGATAACATCTCCATTTAAGACTGCCAATCAGTAGATCCTTTGAGAGGCCAAACCTCCATTTTTACTCTTTGATTTTTAATAATTTTGATTAGTTTTATTAAGTTAATTAGGCTGAGCTTTAATTTAACATATTTAATAAAAAATTATACCAGACATCTTTAATAAAATTTCTCTATAGATAAAACGATTAACATGATTATTATTTTAAAAGCATTAAAACTTTATAAGTTTTAATCAGCCTAATTAACTTAATAAAACTAATCAAAATTATTAAAAATCAAAGAGTAAAAATGTAGGTTTGGCCTCTCAAAGGATCTACTGATTGGCAGTCTTAAATGGAGATGTTATCGAGATTACAAATATTCAACGATAAGATGAGATACTTTTAATGAACGAAGGATGAGGTTCCAAACTAACATCGATCTCTAAGATGTGTCGACAGTCTCAATAGAACCTGATGGTAAAAGATCACTATATTCTGAACTAATTAAGACTTTATCGTGCTTCATCTACGCCACATTAAATCTATGGGGGGGGGGAAAGTTTCCTGCACTCGTGATAGTTTCCTGCACTGTTTTTATATGCAAAATTTCATAAATTTAACAATAAACTTTTTTTTGCAACCCATAAATTTTAAGATATTTTTTAAAATATCATATACGAACTTCTTTAAAATATAGTGTTATACATTGTCTAATATGATATACAATTGAAAGAATTATCTAGAATTTTAACAACAATTGGATAAAATATTTGGTATTTCATTAGTACAGAGTGGACAGTATTATGGTTAAGATACAGAAGTCTACTAATATCAGATGGAATCTAGATAGTGACCTTTCTTGGATGATGATTAGATTCCATGTTAATAAAGATATTGATTAATTGAAGAATAGAATAAGTAATAAATATATAAACAAATTAGTAAACAATTTGGTTTATAAATGTGATAAAAATTAAATTCTAAAAATGAAAAAAAATTTAGTGCAGGAAACTAACCTAAAATTTTTTTTTAATAATAAACCGGTGCAGGAAACTTTTCCCCCCCAAATCTATATATAATTTTGCTTAATTATTCAAACTTTCCTCATATAGCTTAATTCGCCTTATTAAATTTACCCTTAAAGGGATTTGATTTCTCTTTCTATTCTTCCTCTTAAGGCTTGCTTGGGCCTATGTTTCTTCTCTTAGTGCTAACTCCTGCATATATGTTCATCTCGTCTGGCTTTTAGAAATCTTTGTAGAGTCTCTTACTCAATTCATGCTTTACCTGTGATTTTCTCTCTCCGTTTAATTTGCTACGCTCTTTCATCAAGTAGAGAACAGTACCAGGTTTTTCTATAAAGTTAGAAGACAGACTAAGCTTACTTGAGATGAATAGATGCTTCTGCAGTTCCTACAAACAGGTGTCACTGATTTTAATTCCCTGCTTTTTCTTCAGGAGAGATGCTTTAGCGTTTCTTGTGAGCTTCTCAAATTACTTCATTTAAGTAATTAAGTTTCAGAGTTCCAAGGACACCAAAGAAGAAGTTTCTCTCTGGCAGCTTATTAGAGAGTTGCAACTTTGAAGGAAGGTAGAGAGCAACATCTGGATCACTCATAGCATCATCATAGAGGTTTGTCACTGATATTTCAGGGTAGTTAGGTATCTCTATCATCCTAATTTCATTAGACATAAAAGCTTTTTTATCTTCACTAAGTAAGGCTTTTAAGAATGAGATATTATTTCTCTCCTAAGTTGGCAAGAAGAGTCCAACTATAATGGATATGTTAATCTTAATTAAGAACTTACCTTGCTATACCAAGTATCTATAGAGATCCTCTTTACTTCGAAATTTTCCTATTAAATCTTGAGATTAAATTCTCTTCATTGCATCATTCATAGACTCCATCTTGCTTCCTCTTTCTAGAATTGTTAATGAAATTTAAAATTATGGATATCCATTCTAAGTTTATTAAAATCTAACTACTAAATAGGGAGGACCTACTGGAGGTCAACCTTGAAAAGATATAAGGAGAAGCATTGAAAAAATTGCTCCAAGTTTCACAGATTGATTTCCATTTTTATCAATCTATCTCCATTAAATTGCTCCTAATAATGTTTAATTATTTTAGGAGGTCCTCCAAATTAAGTTCAAACTTTATTAGGAGTTAAATTTTAAGGTTAAAACTTAATTAGAAGCATATTAAATTTAGAAATGTTTAATAACTTTACCTACAAATTAAGTTCAAACTTGATTTGGAGGACCTCCTAGAGAAACAAAACTTATTTCAAAACCCCAACACCCCTGAAGTTGTTTGATTGATAAAAGTAGACTATCAACACATGCTTTATTAGGGTTTTAATAGGGTTTATGTAGGGGTTTAGGGTTATAATGTAATGTAAATTAGTGTGTAATGCAAGTGTTTTGTTTTTATTATTCACTCAAACAGTACTTTGGCATCATAAGGCAGCTTTCTAAACTTTATTTCTCCTATCCAACTTACAATTTAGTCTATAGTATGGTCAGCTCTGTGTTTAAGCTTAATAATTATCTACTCAGCCATATCTTTCATTCTACCTTTTATCTTATTCTATTCTAGATATTGCTGTATTCTGTGTTTTGAATATTTCTCTCTTTTGCAGCTATAGTAATTATTTCTTGCCATATCGCATTTACAAATTATTGCTGCTAGAGCCCATATATCCCACTTAATATCACCATCTCTCCAGTCCTCTCTTTCTGGAAAGTATCCAGGAGTACCATACACGTTGCCAAGTCCTGAAGCTTCAACTCTCTATGATCTATTGAAATCTATTATTACTACTCTGAGAGGTGAAAATTCAAGCATAATATTCTCAGGCTTCAAATCTATATGAACATATCCTAGAGTGTGCAGCTCCTCAATGCCTTTGCAAACATTTGTAAGAATAAGAGGTAACTACTTTGGTATCCTTTAATCTTAAATGTAGTCTCTTAATGTCATTTAGTATAGAGGAAGACGAAAAGCTACATGATCTTGAGCAAGCAGAATAGCATCGAGCTTTATTATAAATCTGCACTATCTATCTCTTGACTTCGTAAGTGCTTGGTATTCATTTACGAATTCCATTTGATACTTGTCATCGCATTTGAAGTAGTTGAACGGATATATCTTGTATACGAACTACTTATCTGTTATGACTTTCTTCTCAAATTTATCCTCAAGGATAAGATAACTTTCTTTACGCTCTTTTAGGTCAATTATATTCAATATTGGAAGTTTAAGAGCAAGCATCTTAAGAGTGATTTTTACTATCTCTGAGGCTGGGAGGTTTCTTACTGCTTTAATAAGTATATTTTCTTTCTTTACTCGTTGTTCCAAAGTTTCTAAAGGGTCCCTTGGCTTTCTTTTTTAAAGAAAGATCTCACCAAACTCTTGATCTATTACTTCAAACTTCTTGCCATTATGGTTTTATAAATGAACTTTAAGATCCCTTGAATGATTGTATTGATAGAGCTTGGGCTTGTTAGAGTGCTGCTCTAATATATGAAGCTTAAGAGCAGATTTATAAGTGAAGTTCTTCTCACACTCTTCACATAAATGTAATGTTTTTATTTCTTTTTTCTCTTCCTCCTCTTCAGCCATTTTCATTGGAACTTCGCATTAAATTTTTTAGCTCAGCATTTCTATTTAACAAATAAATTGCTATTCAAAGTCTGATACCTAAAATTAGATTATTAAGGTTCGTACTAGGTAGAGGCATCGCAAGTCTCAATTTTTTTTTTAATTCATGAAAGAAAGAAAGTTTTTGCTGGCTAATGCCAAGCAATGCCGTTTTTCTAAGGAAGTTGCCGCTCATTTTATAAATACTATTAATAATTATACAAGCTATTTAAATTCTACCTTTATACAAGAGTAAAAACATATCCTCTAAGAGTTATAAAGGTTTAATGAGAACAGAGTACGAGACATTAGTTTTATATTTCTTAAATTTAGTGATAATTATATACTAATTCATCCATTTTACTCATTAAAATGCACCTAAATGTGATTTGTGAAGTTAGGTGGTGCTCCTAAAGCTGTTCTTTTAAATTTAGGAGAGAAGGTTTTAAAATTTAATTTTTTTAATGTACCACCTAAAACTGTTTTGAACTTTAATATAACCCCCTAATTAAGTTTTAAATAAATTAAGAGCACCACCTAATTAAATTAATAATTATTAGGAGCAATTTAATGGAGAAAGTTTGATAAAATTGGAAGTCAAACTTTGAAACTTGGACAAAGTTCCTCCATCTTTCTCTTATTATCTTATTCAGGTTGACCTCCAGTAGGATCTCTATATTTAGTAGTAAAATTTTAGTAAGCTTAGGATGGATATCCATAATTTTAAATTTCATAAACATTTATATAAAGTGGAAGCAAGATGGAGTCTATGAATGATGCAATGAAGAGAATACAATCTCAAGAATTGATAGGAAAATTTCGAAGTAAGGAGACCTCTATAGATATTTGGTCTAGCAAGGTAAGCTTTTATCAAATACTAATATATTAATCATAGTTTGATTGTTCTTGCCAACTCAGGAAGGAACTAAAATGTCATTCTTAAAAGCCTTACTAAGTGAAGATAAAAAAGCTTTTGTGACCAATGAAATAAAGATGATTGAGATACCTAACTACCCTGAAATCTCAGTGACAAATCTGTATGATGATGCTATTAGTGATCCAGATGTTGCTCTGTATCTACCATCAAAGTTACAGCTCTCTAATAAGTTGTCATAGAGAAACTTCTTCTTTGGTGTTCTTGGAACTCTTAAATTAATTACTTAAGTGAAGTAATTTGAGAAGCTCACAAGAAACGCTACAGCATCTCTCCTGAAGAGAAAGAGAAGCAGGGAATCACAATCAGTGACTCGTGGTTGTAGGAATTGTTGAATCATCCATTCATCTCAAGTAAGATAGAATTTAACTTTATAGAAAAACCTGGTACTGCTATTTACTTGATGAAAGAGCGAGCAAATTAATCAGAGAGAGAAAGTCTTAAGTAAAGCAAGAATTGAGTAAAAGACTTTCAAAAGGTTTCTAAAAACCAGACGATATGAATATAGATGCAGGAGCTGGAACTAAGAGAAGAAACATGGGCCCAAGCAAGCCTTAAGAGGAAGAAAATGAAGAGAAGCCAAATCCCTTTACGGGCAAATTTAATATGTGAACTTATTCATTCGTTTAAATCTAAAACTTATTTATATACACAAAATTCCCTTCTCTTTGGCATACTTTTGCTTTATCATCGCTGACTCTTTTAGCAGCACTCTTAATAAAATCTACTGTATATATCTTCAAATCGTGCATCAAATGATAGAGCAGAAGTTTCTTGTAGTGGCCTTTTAATAGGCCCCAATATAGTTCAATTCCATTAAACTGAGGGCTATAAGGAACATTAAATACAGGTGTTATGTTTAGCCTTTCATATTCTCTTCTTCAGTCTTTAGTTTTATGAACTGATAAGTTATCAACAAACAGGATGATCTCTTAGTCAGCATACTTATCTCTGAGCTATTGCAAAAATTTAATATATTAATCTTTCTTAATAGAGCGAGGGTGGATAACATATGTCTCAAGGCCATTATCTTCGCTTATTCCACCAAGTATTGCATGAGTTTAAACCTTAACCTTTTAATCATATACTTCAATGTTGCTGTACCTCTTATACCAAGACCTTGATATGAAGGTATTAAATGTGAATACTGCCTCATCAGCGTGTATGAACTTTATATTATTCTCTTAAGCCCTTTGCATTTAGTCGAATATATAATTTAAATTATCCTTATAAAATGGAACATTAAAGTCAATCACTCTCTTAATGCGATTGACTGTCTTGTAAGAAACATTCTTTTTATAGATATTAGCTATGGATTATGCAGAGATGTGAAGCTCAGGAAATTGGCGATGAAACATCACAGTTCTGTAGGCTAGAGAGAAATGAGCCCAGTGTTTAAGAGTCTTATCATTAATAAGATAATCGATATGATGGTACTATAATTTTAAAGGTCTTTTAGGCTTAGAATTAAGATTCTTTCTCTTTAAATTCAATGCTAATAGACAGTGTGACCTAACAGTAGCAGGAGATTTATGGAGCAGTCTTGTAATAGATGTGTAATGTAGAATAGGTTTGATTTGATCACTAAAATCATCGCATCCATAACACAACTTAAACAATAAATGTATATACTCACAGTCATAAACAGACACCAACCTCGCATATACTCACTTAAGTTACTAATATTTATACATTAAACCCCTACATAAACCCTATTAAAAACCTAATAAAGTATGAACTAATAGTCTAATTTCATCAATCAAAAACTCAATCAAACAACTTCAGGGGTTTTGGGGTATTGATTGTGAGTATTATAATTTATTAAAACGTATAAAATTCTCATAAAATATGTCAATTTACTGTCTTCTATGGTCATTTAATTTTCTTACCTCTCAGCTGAGAATCTACCAGAGTGTCTTATTATCTACTATTATAGTATACCGAGGTAAATTTTATCATTTTATAATAAAATTTATAAGCAAACTAAAATGAGCCCTAACCTTTTAAGAAGAGCGGTATTACTTGAATCAAGCCAATAAAAATTATCATTCCAGCAAACAAGAAAAGTAGAGACCAGAGACGCTTGTACTTACTGGGAGCCTCTTTATGACAAATTTGACCAGTCTAGCTTTGAGATTCAAATATAAATTAAGTAGGAGGTCATCCTAGAAGCTATGCAAATTGAGGAGGAGGTTAAACAACCCGCTAAAGAGCATTCAATATTACAAGTCAAAGTTGACTATTAATGCAAAGAATGTAATATAATTTTCCTCTACAAATCAACTAATAAGAGGCACTTGAGAGATACTCACAACGATATGCCTAGGCTATACCTCAAGCATTAAAAGAAGTATGGCAAGTACGTCTGCGAATTTGTGAGAAACCTTATTCTAATACTAGAGATATCAAAGTGCACTAAAAGAAACAATCAAATCTTTGTGTTTATTCATGAACCTGCAGGAAAAAGATTCCTATAAAAAATAAGGTCAAGAAATCCATCCGAGTCTCTTAGGATTCAAAACCCCAAAACCCCTTAGTGAGGTTTATAAGTGCTTTGATTTGTAGGGTATATTAAGGTCTTATTGGGGTTAGTAGAGAAATTAGTTATTTGCAATATGAGAAATAGAAATTAGCGAAATTTAGGGTCTATATATGATGAGAAATATTTAGATTTACTGCTTAAGCTTAGGTATGGTACGAGTATTAGTATAGATTAAGTCAAACCAGTACTGAATTATGCAGCTATAGCAAAGCTCTTACACAAGAGTGCCTCTACTGTTAGGTATCACTTCATGTTAGCTGTTTAGCATTTTAATTCAGGCACTTGAAAGCATCCTGCAAGAAAATAAAAGTTTTCACAGCACCATATGACTACCTCTGCGACTCGAAGACTTTGAAGTATTGGGCACACTTTCCATTAGACTAGCGAGCTGTGATGTTTCATCGTAAGTTTCCTGACATGCGTATCTCTCCTTAGACTATAGCCAGTATTTATAGAAGAAATGGTATTACTTTCAAGACTGTCAACGGAGTGAAGAGAGTGATTGATTTTACAGTGCCATTTTATATTAATAATTTAAATTATATATATGATTAAATGCAGAGGGCTACTACTAATAACATCAAGTTCATACACGCTGATGAAGCGGTATTCACCTTCAACACCTTAGGTAGTCACCCATGCAATTTTAGCTGGTATAGTTGAAGATTCAGGCTTAAAGAGTTATGTTATTCACCCTCGCTCTATTAAGCGAGAGTAGTATATATAGTTCTACATAAGCTCAGAAAGAAGTATAGTAACCAAGAATAATTCTGTTAGTTGATAACCTTTCAGTTAATAAAACTAAAGAGTCTAAGAAAGCTTATGAAAAGCTAAACATAACTCCTGTATATAATGTTCCTTATAGCCCATAATTTAATGGAATTGAATTTTACTGGAGTTAAATCAAGACTTACTACAAGAAGCTACTGCTGTATCATCTAATGCATGCTTTACCAATCGATACAGTAGACTTAATGCAAATTAGTTGCTAGAGAGTGAATAAGATAAGACTACGATATGTGCAAGGAAAGGAAGAATGAATGTTTATTAATAAGTCTTAGACTTAAATGAATGAAATAGTTCACATATTAAATGGACCCTTAAAAGGATAGCTCTCTTTCTTTTCTTCTTCTTAAGGCTTGACAGGCTCTAAGTTTCTTCTCTTACTGCCATCTCCTGCATCTATGTTCATATCTTCTGGCTATTAAACATCTTTATAAAGTCTCTTGCTAGCTTAATGAACTGTCTGCTGTTTTCTATCTCTATGAACCTTAGCATGCTCTTTCATATAATATATACCAGTGCCACATTTTCCTACAAAGTTATATGTCAAAAACTTACTTGAAAGATAAGGATGCTTCTTAAGTTCATCTAGCCAAGCTGAGCTTATTAAAATGCCTTGATACTTCTAGTCTTCAGGAGAGATAGAATTTCGTTTCTTATGTGCTTCTTCAATTATTTCTCTGAGATACTCCTCTTTTATTGTACCAAGAACCAAAGAAGAAGTTCCTCTTTGGTAGTTTTTTAGAGAGTTGCTTCTTGGTAGGAAGGAACACTACCACTTCCTCATATTGTCATCTT
The DNA here is from genome assembly GCA_000711775.1 of Oxytricha trifallax. Classification (NCBI taxonomy): domain Eukaryota; phylum Ciliophora; class Spirotrichea; order Sporadotrichida; family Oxytrichidae; genus Oxytricha; species Oxytricha trifallax. The sequence continues at coordinate 50,920 of ARYC01000354.1, read as the reverse complement.
GCATGGCATCCTCATAAAGATTAGTGACTGAAATCTCAGGGTTGTTGAGAATTTCAATTAGTTTAATCTCTTTATTTTTAAAAGCTTTCTTCTCCTCACAAAGTATTGCTTTCTAGAATGAAATTTTTGTACCTTTCATCGTTTGAAGGAGTAAACCAACTGTATAATATGTTAATAGTCATCATTTATCTTATCATGTTAAGTTAGGTATCGATAGAGATCTTCCTTACTTCTGAATCTTGATATCATTTCTTGAGCCTCGACTCTTTTCATTTGATCATTGAGTGATTCCATCTTTGTTCCTCTTCCTATTAATGAATTTCAAATTATAATTTATAGACTTCTGGATCCTTTTGTTTAAAATCTTACTATTAAATATGGGCATCTTATAGGAGGTCAACCCTGCAAAGATACGTGGAGAAGTTTGCAGAAGCTGTAACAAACTTCATAGATGGATCTCCATTTTTATCAATTTAGTTCCATTAAATTAGTACTAAATTTGTTTAAATTTAATTAGTACTGGTACTTAATTTGTTTAATTTTAATTGGTACCAATTTAATTGTACCAAAACTTAATTAGTACCTAGTTTTAAGCAATGAGGTTTTAATGGAAAAGTTCCAAAATGGTTCAAAACCTAATTGGTACCAGTACCAACCTGAATATTATCTAAGTTAGTACCAAAATTAAAAATATTAAGCATTAATTTAGAAAATTTATAGTTATAAATTTAGTATAAATATGATGTCTAACGCCTAAGAATCAACAATTGTTGTTGCAGTACCAACTCCTATACAAAGTTACTATAACTAGAGAGGAGATTAGAGCTTTATAATAGAAATTTAAATTTGAATTTAAACATGGCGGCTAACTTAAATCGTAAAGAAATCTCTCTTGGAACTGGATAATCATAGCTAAACTTTGGCTCAACTAAAAAGCCTGAAATTATTTATGTTGAGATGGAGGTAGAGCTAAGAGCTCTTGAATTTGAAGCAGAAGTTTTTATCATAGAAGTATTAAACCAGAAGGATAGTGCAAAGATAGGAGTTTAAACTTAAATTGATTAAGTTGAGGAGCTAAAAGAACAGCAACCAATCGAAAAGATAAAAACATATCATTTGAAGACAGATAGAATCTTTTCTCAACCGAACAAAGCTTGAAGAGACACCTGAAAGAGCTACACTCTAGAAAACCAGGATCTATTTCAAGCATGAAAAGGTAGATGGTAGGTATTAGTGCACGACATGCATGAAATCATATAATCACTCAGCTAAAGTTAAAAGGCATATGCAAAAGCATCACCTCAGCGAGTTTTTGATTGAAGATTAAGAGACTAAAAAACAAGTACCAGCTAAAAGAAAATCTAATACTCTTGAATAATGAAGAGAGCAGCAGGAGAAACACAAGAGGCTGAAGCGATTTGAATCGATGAACCAACCAGTAGGCAATACAATTTCAGCATGCTTCTAAGCGAAAGCTATGAATATACCTGCATTAAATGCAGTTGATCTCAGCACTTGTATTGAAAACTACTTGAATATAAACGTGCCTGCAAAAGAAAAGCTTATAGTAGTTGATGAGTATGCATACAAGGTGTTTCCTTTCAGTTATCTTCTGAAGAACCAACAGTATTAGAACGAGTTTGCTAATGAATACATGGTTCTTAGAGAGGCCTAAAGAAAAAATTGCAAGAATTTGCTTAAGTTAGATGGTGTCATATTAAGCTATGGTTTTATCGCACTAAGACTCAAGAAATTTGAAATGACTCTGAGAGACTATCTCTATCATAATCGATACCCCGATGATTTAAACGATATACTTTCAGATATGATAAAGGGTGTCAAGGAGTTGCATGACCCTGGGTATGTTCATAGAGATTTGAAGCCTGAAAATGTAATGCTGAATCTTTGCCATTAGAAGTAGTTGTAATCGATTTCAATAGAGCTTTAAGATAAGAAATCGTTACTTTAGCATAGGTACTTGGGACTCCCGGATACTTCCCAATAAGAGAGAAGTGGACAAATGGTTCTGTCTAATGGGATGTTTGGGCAGTAGCTGCAATAATATTAGAAAGTGATATGGAAAGTATGTCTTACTTTGGTACTAAACATGAAAAGCAATCAATAAGTTTGGCTTAAAAACACATAAAGTAAGAAGCTGTCTGCAAAGAAATTAAAAGCATAGTAGAGATGATAATCGTGAGAGCTCCAAACTTCCTCGATAAACATTTGATGATATCCTTGACCCACTAGAGAGAGCAAAGTTCAAGAGATACAATAAAGATAAACAGATAAAATTTGTTTGAATTAATAACACTAATACTCATTAAATATACATTAAATTCACATAAAACCTGCATTTTTTCTATTAACCCCAATAAGACCCCAACTATACCCCACAAATCAAAGCACTTATAAACCTCACTGAGGGGTTTAGGGGTTTTGATTGAGGTATAGAAGTAAGTCAAAATGAAAAAAGTGTCAAGAACCTCCCTGTCTCAGAGATCAACAAAATTATGGGTAAAAATTTGAGGCTATGAAGATTCCTGTCTTGAAAATTATTGACTTAGATTATTATTTTGAAAGCTACCTCACTCTAGAGGATAAAATAGAAAAGAGAGTTATTACAGATGATTAATACGCTTACAAAATATATCCTTTCAATTACTTTCTTGTTGATGACAAGTTTTAATGGAATTTGCTAATGACTTTTATGCTCTTTAATAAGAAAAATTTAAAGATTGCAGGCATATAATAGCTTGATGCCATTTTACTTGGAAAAAATTATCTTGCATTTAGGCTTCCTCTCCTTGAATTGATTTACAGAGAATTTTTATCTTACAACAGATGCCATTAGTAAATTTGCTGGATAGTACAACAGATAGTTGAGGGAATTGAAGAGCTTCACATGAACGGTTACGTTCATAGAGACTTAAAGCCATAAAATATAATGATGGACTTTAAACCTCTAAGAGTCTATATTATTGATTTCAAGAGGACTCATAGAGTGGAAGCTTCTGCGCTAGAAAATGTAAGAGGCACTCTTGGATATTTTCCCGAGAGAGATGGGGATAAGCAAAGAATCAAGCAATATCTCGATAAAAATAAAATAAATGGAGGCCTCAGAGAGCTTGCATGCTCAACAATAATCAAACCAAGCTATGAAAATGAATTTACGCTAGATACAATCAAAATATAACTTAGAAAGATAAAATTCAGAGAACTGCCACAAAACTCTAAGCTTATGATTGTGTGAAATATTTAAAAATTGCCTTTATATAATCACTTAAATTACTAATATTTAAATATTAAACCTCTACATAAACTCAATTAAAACCCTAATAAAGTATGCACTAATAATCTACTTTTATCAATCAAAAGCTCAATCAAACTACTGATAGGGTTTTGGGGTTTTGATTGCTTAGACTTGTAGATCAGTACCGGCTTGACTTATTCACTGTATATACATATATCACATCCATAACTCAGTTTAAACACTAAAATCTATGTATACTTAATCATAAATAAACCCCAAAAGCTTGATATTTTTGTCTCGCATTTAATTTATAACCCCAATAACAAATTCCCTACAAATCAAAGCACTTATAAACCTCATGAAGGGGTTTTGGAGTTTTGAATGCTTACATTATAATTATCTTATGATAATCTTCAAGGCAAATTTCTCACTGATTATTATGCAATAAAAAACTAAAATACCTTTTCATAATTATAAATTAAGCCATTAATAAATCTATTTAGTTTTATTTTTAATTAAATTATGGAGATTATAGAATTATTTGAAAATGAAAATATTTTATGAAATGTTCAATTATTAAAATTTATATTAAAATGAGATATCTAAGTGGTGATATTACTTATTAACTAAATTATTTTAATTACATATCTAATACAAAAGCATTCAAAAATTTAAATCTTTTTCTACTATTAATCTATTATAATTTTGTCTTTTAACAAAATCAATTATTTTAAACCATAGTGAAAGTAAACTCAAAAATTAAAATTAAAAGAATAAATATTAAAAATGTGACTGCTCTTATTTATAAGATTATTGATAACAGGGACAGAGTTTTTCTCTCTAAATTATAGCTATAATAAGAGGAAAATATTAATTGCCAGAGGATACACTACTTTAGTCAAAGAAATTGAAAAAATTTAATTTAGTCTTTTATCTTTCTCTCTCTCTCTCTCTCTTTGCTTTCAGGAAATTGTGCATTTTCAAGTGATGGTACCGTAGTCACGGATAAATGATAAATATGAAGGAAGAAAAGTTATTATATAATTTATTAAAGTTGCAAATCATTCCAGAGACAAATCAGTTTTAGAAAAGAGGGTATCATAGTGATTGATGAATGGCCTTAGATTAAGTTTTTATATTTTCAAAATCTTTTTTTTTATTTAAAATATACAAATAAATATTTGATATTTCTTATATCTTCTTAAATGAAGGTAAAATTCTAAATAAATTAATCAATCAAAAATATCTGACATTGATATAGGTATTATGAATGCTGTTTGAATGTTTACTTACCTTTAGCCGATTGAAAGATGAATATTCTTTCTTAACGTTTTGGACTATATTTTAAAATTTTGCAGATTTGAAGGAGGTCTCAATTATAAAAATGATGGTTTTGAGAAACTTTGGTACACAAAGCCTATCCTATTTGATAGTTAGCCAGCTGTATAAGGAGCTATTCATGATTAGATATTTAAATGATGAAGAATTTTTTAACAAATATGGTTGAATTATTCAAAGGAAAGTACAATTAAAAAATCCCAAATTATTTATCAAGTAGATGATTATTTTGGATAATTTTTAGAGTAAAATTGAGGGGCAGGGGACGTTTCCTGCTTTTTTTAAATATAAAGCTATATAAATTTTACAAAAATTGTATATTTCTATTACCTATTAAATATTAAGAGGATATTGAGGTATGAAAGAAAGAGTAGTGTCTGAGCTTAAACAACAACTTATAGAAGTAAAGACACTTGGAATCATTTTAAATTTATAAGAAATATTTAAATGGATCAATTGCAGACTAACATGCCTAAGAGTTCTAAATAAACTGGTAAATCTAAGATACAAGATATTTTTTGGATAGTGCTTAATATTCCATGCTAATTAAATATTAGTTAATATATTAACATTTAGTATAATTCTAGCATTCATATTAGTCCGAAGTAAGTAGATAGGTGTTATACAGATTAATTTAATAAAAAAATTTTAATTTTTAGTGCTGTTAAATTCCTTAATATATTTTTTCTCATAAAACAGTGCAGGAACTTTCCCTCAAATGATGTATTTTGCTATTTTAATGTAAGGCAACATTTTTTATTGTATAATGAATTTTATATAATTCTAAATTTATTACACACTAATATATTTTACACAATATATAATGATTATTAGTTGATTAAATTCAAACAAATTTTGTTTGCTTGTCTTCGTGGTATGTTTTTTAATTAATCATGAGTGGTGGTTCGAGTATGTCATCATAACATTATCAAGAAAACATTGTTAATACATGATTGACATCTTAACCTTTCTCTTCATCTCCTAAAAATCATCATCTTGTTATTGTGTTTTATTTTATTGATTTTTCTATTGTTTGAACCTAAGTAAACTATACTTTCCATATCACATTTTAAAACAGTAGTAACTACTACTAGGCACCCCAATAAAAGATGCAATTCATATTTTTTTATTGGAAAGTAAACTGGGTTCCAAGAATCTTAACCAAAGCAATTTTTTTCTTATCTTAATGCTTTATAGATATTTATATAAAAATATTACAGGATTTCTTAACATTTTGGCTTGAAAAATGTTTATGAGCATACCTAAAATCTTAAGGCACTTTTAAACCTCAATTCTATTCCAAGATAATTTTATTCAAATATTATGGATATATATTTTTAATTTTTAATCTATTCCACAAAATGATTGGTTTATTAAATGAAAAATTTTCTATTTCTTAAGTCTTTCATATTATGCTTTTAAATACTCAGGAGTGTCAAATTTATATATTTGGCAGGGTGAATTGTTTTTAGTCTCATAATTTTAAATCATAGATTCGATCTATTAAAGCTATTAAATATCTTCAAGCTTTTGCATTGTGTATGACTTCTTGCAGGCAAGAGCTCTAATATCTGCCATCCTTTTTTATATTCTTAAAATATATCATAGCTTCACCAGTACATCAGATAGTATCTCACCGATTTAATTATTCATACTTTTGAATAAATTGAGAGGTTTTCGAATTCTTAAAATTTAAAAGACTTCTTTGAAATAAATCGGTTACTACTTAATTGCTTCTATGATATATTCCTTTATTTAATTAAAATCTTTCTCACTTGTTAAATAATTCTATCTCACCAAATTATGATGCGCAATATATCTGGTTGGTTCCCTTTTAAATAATATGATTTCTGTCTTATAAGTTTAACAAAATTTCTTAAGATTGTCCATTAGCAATTTAAGTAAGCCGCCATGCTTAAATTCAATTTTAAATTTCAATTACAAAGTTCTAATAACTTCTCTAAAAATAGTATCATGTTTATTAGTTTGAGCCGAAACAAGTAACACTATTAGATCTTAGAAATAAGCTATAATAATATTACTTAATCTATACAATAGTTTTCTAATTTATCTATAATAATTTTCAATGAGAACTAACTATTAAAATGGCGAATTACTGGTACTAATTATGTTTTGAACCATTAGGGAACTTATCCATTTAAATCTCATTAGCCTAAAACTAGGCACTAATAAATTTGGTATTATAAAATTAGTAACAATTTACTTTAAATGGATTTGATGCGGGTACTAATTAAAACAAAACCAATTTAGAAAAAATTTAATGGAATTAAAATGGATTTCGATCTCTGAAATTTGTTACTGCTACTGTAATCTTTTATCACTTATTTATATAGATTGATAAATTTTTAGATTCCCGTTAATATTTGATAAAGAAAATCCAGAAAATTATAAATTAAAATTTACTAATTGTAGGGGAAACAAAGATGTAATCTATGAATATGCTAAAATGAAGGGTAGAGAAAAATTAAAACTAATTAAAATTTCGAAACAACGACACTGTCTATTGATACCTCAATTAACATGGTAATAATACAATCCAATAAATCTATGATGATCGTAAAGAATAAATATTATTAATTATATTTTGAAAATAAAAGAAATGTTAAGAATTCCTAATGCTTATACTTAATTATACAGCAATCTTACAAATTACATCATTTTCTCAACCGTAAATAGTTTTTAAAAGTGGCGAAAAGTTTCCATGACTTACGAATATATTTGAAATTTTCTCATAGTAACTACCATTACTTCTTAATAATGGTAGTTAAAGTTTATTATTCAGAAATCATATATCAATCCTTCTATATATTATAAATTAAATTATTGTTAAATTCCCTCGAGTGTCAGTACTTTATAAGTGTGCCGAAGGCTAATCAAGACCTGGGATAAAAGAAGGAAAGATAAAGATAAAGATTGGATGACCTAGAGTAGAAGGATCTTAGATAAGTTTTGGGTTAGAATTTCGAGGGTTGTAGGGGCTTACCCTAGTGATTAATCGGGATATTTACCCTTAAATTATGTGCTAAAAACTAACTAGCTTGCTAAGTGTACCGACGGTTGAAATATAGCATTAATATAACTTAAAACATTTAGAGTCCCAAATAAAATTTTATGTAATACTTCAATTAATTAAAAGTTTTCAATAATGTTTTAAAATTTTCATGTTTTCCAATCGTATTGGATTTAATAGAATCTAAATACTTCTCATCATAAAAAGACACTAGATGTGGCTAATTTGAATTTCTCATTTTACAAATTGGCCAATAAAACCCAACTATACCCTACAAACCAAATTACTTAACCATCTAATTAAGGGGTTTTGGGATTTTTAATGCAGGAAGTGTTTATAATTAAACAATAAGATTTCAGTATAATAATATGGTTAAGAATCAGAATTATTAAATTTGTATGGAAAATTTTCCAAATATAAAAATTTCAATTAAATATATGTTTTTAGTTTTATAATCATTTCACTCATATTAAATTAAATTGAGTTGAATCATGAACAAAACAAAATTAAATTAAGTTATACATATTATTTAATATACAAAAGATATCTCATTCTTTGTTAAACTAAATATTATTATCATGGAAAATTTAAAGCAATTTTTTGATAGTCAGGCTTAATCTGAAACAATCAATTCAAAAGCTTCCCCAGATGACATTTTGAGTGTTTTAAAACTATATAAAAAAAAATATGAAGCCATATATTATATTTTAAATTGAGTGGAATGCTAGACGTATTCATATCAAATGGAGAATTTGGGCCAATTAAATCTCAAAACTACTTAATATTTTGAATAAGATTTTAAATTAATGATTTGATGACAAGGATATAAATGAGCTTGGATAATATTTGAATTTTTAATTGTATTTAAAAGAAATTAAATAATAATAATCCAAATTTTTATTGGAGATCTTATAATTAAATTAATTTCAATTATAGGTTATGTAAGTTATCTTTTGTGTGCAATTTATATAGAGAATAAATTTTTAAATAAAAAATTTAATTTTAATGCAGATAATACACAATATTTTCTTCATGCTTTATAACAACCATAATTTGAACCAACAGCACATATTTTAATTATGATAATTGCATAGCCTAAACCAAGCTCATTTTTTATTGACAGTTCCATTATGATCCTCAAATTTTCATATTCTTTCATATCTTCGTAATTATATTCATAGTGTTTCCATCGACACATCTAATCATTATCATTAAGTTTTCATATTTTTGAAGTTTTATTGTATTTTTTACGTTGTAAACTTGAATTATAGTTTTTACTCAGTGAATGCCCGCAAATAAAGATGTCTTTATCTTCTCATTTTTATAGTTTTTACAATAAATTGTGCTACTTTCATAAATTATTATTTCATTTTATAAAGTGCTCTAATTGAAATTTTTATATTTATTAAAATTATGATCTTTTAGGAGAAACAATTCTAAAATAAATATTACGATTAATTAGGATGATTTAATAATTTTTACTTTAAATTATTTTTATGTTTAAAAAGAAAATTTGACAAATTTGTTGCATTAAAATTAAATTTAGCATCAAAAGAAGAACTTCTTAATTCAAAAATAATAAATAATTAATTCGATTTCAATTGAATTATGTTAAAAATCGTTATCAATTGCATTCATAATAATAGTACAAGCGTGAAATCCTTCCCCATTATAAACATAAAAGCAGTGCTGCCATCAAAAGATAAATTTAAAAATAGTTATGTTGTAAAAAATAAATTTCTTATACAATATTTAGGGGAAAGTTCCTACCCCATCTCATACAAAAATTATTCAACCTCCTAAAAATCTTTTATCCCAAAATAAAAGAATTAATTTTTTATGAATATAACTGAAATGCAGTATCAATAACGAGAATAATTCATTAATTTTTACTTTTCAATTAATTTTAAGGTTAATAATTAATCTTTGTTTATATATATAAATATATTATAAAGGCTTAAATGAAAGTTTATAATTAGATTATCATATTTCAAGAAAATTTGTTGTAAATTTAAACTTAAATTAGAATAAAAATATGATTTTAATAAACTTATTAATTACTTAAATTTATCAGGAAACTTTTAAAGAGATTTGAAAATATCTAATAAGAACAGGGAAACTCCCCTCATTGGATATGACCAAATCATATGGAGTAATTTACAAATAATTTTGCTAATTTCAATGTCAATTATTCATAATGAGTAGGATTAAATATATATTTAACTCAAAAATTACTAGTTTATTTCTTTACATACTAAATAATAAAATCAATACTTAAACAATCATTTTAAGTTCATTAAATTACTTTTTTTATATTTATTTTATTTAAATCTTATAATTATAAGACTTCATTTTAAACTAGTTTTTTTTAGAATTTTGATTTTTAAATATTAGAAATTAATTAATTGAAAAATATAGGCTTTATCTTTATTAAGTTTCTTAAACAAAATTTCTGTAAATAAAATATTTGCTATTAACATTTTTTTTCAAATTGATACTTTAATTAAAAATACCCATTTCTATTCTTACAAATTTTTTTAATTTATTAGGGATTTAAATGCCAAGCAAATATTATTTCACCAGAAAATATTCTGATCGAAGGCATTAAATGATTGAAAATTTCAGCTCAGTAGATGACCCTAAAATTGTGACTTAGATATACAAGCAAAAGTTTAAATTGTATAAAAAATCGGGTGAGTAGTAAAAGGATCTAATCGCTCTCTAAAAGAAGAAAAAATTTGCTATACCTTAAATGAAAATCAATCCAATTCTATATTTAAAATAAATTTAACTGCAAATTTAATAAATAAGATGGTTATTATAAAACATTAATTAACGAGATTAATTTATTAATTGAGTTGCTCTCGTATTAAAAAATCGCTACTTATGAGTTAAAAATTGAAAAAGTACACTACTATCGGTATTTAGTTCTAAATGTTCAAGAAAACTGCTTCAAAAAGAATGAAGCCTTCTACTTTTTAGCAAACGAGATTGAAGACTCATAAAACAAACAAATGGCTCAATCAGATAATAGTGAACGTTTATCCTCAGTTTTAAAGTGCAAAGTGTCTAAGATGGATGATGATTTTGATATCAGACATTTTTAGTCAGGGAGAAAATTTGTTGTACTTGATCCTCAATTTAAGTTTGGAAATGATTGTATTCCTTATGTAAACATCGACAACATAAAAAAGCTTATACTTAAATAAAATTAAATTAATTTGTATATTTTTAGTATAAGAATAAGAAAAATAATATACTTTTGGAAGACACTCAAACTTTCGACAATATCATTGAAAAAGTACTTATAACGAAAAATGCTTTAGATTTAAAAAATTTAGGAAACAAATAATTTGAATCTAAAAAGTATGAAGCAGCTATTTAGAAACTTAAAATATTATTTAAAGTTATAAGTACATTAATAATGTTATTTTTTGCAAATGATTTGAGAAAAAAAAATTATTCAAATGCTTTATTTTAGAACTTGAGTACAATACATAATTATATTTTATAATTAATTTCAATTAAATTTCTATATTTTTGGTTTTCTAATTATTTCTTCAGAATCTTATATTTTTAAGTTTCTTATTTAACAGAATATTAATTTGAAATCAACATATATACAATAATTAAATTTGTTTTTATTTATTTTATTATTGTATGAGCAAATTTTATTATGTATTAAAACTTTAAGTATTAATTTTACCGCGAAAAAGGTCTAGTAACTTTATTAAGTTTTTAATATAATATATAAAAGATTACAGAGAGGAAAACATTTTTATTATGACATAAACAGAATAAATTTATAAGTTTAGAAGAATCAGTTTTTTAGTTGTTGATTGTTCTAACCGATATACCTCTTCCCACCCCAATACCACGCTACCCACCCCTCTCCACATAATAATAAAATATAATTTATTTAAAAATGAAAAATTGATCTTGCTATTTTTTTAACCAATACGAGTTGAGATGATGGTTTGTTAAATATTTAAATTTTTGAAAATATTTTTTTTTTATACTTTTCAATAAAAATTATAATTTAAAAAGAGGTAGTATGCTTGCAATAAAATTTAATATATAAATTAATAATAATATATTAGATATTTTATAACTATAATAACCAAGAATAAATTAGATTCAGACATCGAGTATTAAAAATTTATTATGAAATATAATATATTTATGATTGGAGGGGTGGGAGGGTATCTCGATTAGAACAGTTGATAAAAAGATTAAATTTCTCTAAAATTAAAAGATTTAAGGAAATAATAATTTTTGGCAATTGAATTTTATTACTAAATTTATCATAAAAAATTAAATTCGTACTAAAATATAAATCATAAAGATTGTCTTAATTCTATTCTATGCAAATCTTTTTCAACTAAAATAATTCTTTCAAACATATTTATTAAATTAATTTGTATATGATTAAAAATAATTTAAAAGTTAGTTTTAATTAACCTTTACACATTTGGTATAACTAAAGCAAAATCTGAAGATGATTAATAATTGCTTAATACTTTATTAGGCAACAGATGTCAATCATATCTAAACATAAGATAAACTTAATTTGCTATACTAATAATTTCAACAATTTTAAATTAATATTAGTATGAATAAAGCTTAAAGGACTGTTAAGAAGCTTTACAGATTGACCCTGGAAATATCAAGAACAAATATAGATTCGCAAAAGCAATAGGTTTCTTAGACAGAGAGGAAGAAGCTTTGAATATTCTTCATTAATTGCTAGAACAAACTAGGGATATCAAAAGTCTTCATGAAGATGTTCAAAAAGCTATACTCTTGATTTAAGATAGACTTAATTAAAGTTCTGGAATTTACAATTTATCTAGATTAATGGAATAAGCAAAGAATCTGAAGTCAATTTCTGATATTGAAGTAAAAGAATTTATTGGGCCAATAGAAATTGGCTTCGTTGAAGGAAAGAACCGAGGTATAATTGCCAAAGAAGACATCAATATTTTATATATATATATATTATAAACATCAAGAAAGGGCAACTTGTCTTAGTAGAGAAAGCATTCTCAACTAATGAAATGAGGCAAGATTCAAATTTCGATCCAAAGTAATGCCTGGTCTTTTTAACTGATTTCACGAATGTTCCATTATTTAGAAACACTCATATATAATTATTGGAGAATCCAAATGCTGAAAAATTGGTTAAATACTTATATAATGGCTAAAATGGGAAACTTTAAGTAGACATCTAGGAATTAGCTTAGAAATAAAACCTGTCTGAATCTTAGCAGAGAATTTTAATAGTAGAATAAGCAATTAATATTTAATTTAATCATATCACTGTTTAACACAATTTATAATCTATAAAAGCGATGATTTAATAAAATGACCTTTTTCATAAAAAATGAAAAGTTTAGTATTGATAAACCTAATACTCTATAATATAAGTATTAAGTAAATAAATTGATTTTAGTGAATTTTTAGAGGTATCATTAATTAACAGTTGTATAAAAAAATTCACTTAATTTTGTGTTTTTAATTATTAATTGATAAAGTAAAATAAAGAACTCTTTATTATGATATCACATTTTATTAACTAAAGAAGTTTTTTAAAATATTGCAATGATGCAAACTTTTAAATTAATAAATTTCAATAATGTAATCTTTAAGATATTATTACATAATAACTAATAAATCTTCTTTTTAGTGCAACACAGAATTTATATAGGGTTTCTTTCAAGAAGATTTTTGAAGATATAATATGAGCACTAAAAAATAGGAAAAACAATGTTAACTTAGAGAAACACCCTTTATATCTCTTAAATTTACAAAAATTAATCATTATATGCAGTTATATAAATTTATAAATGAATACTAAGCAGAGTCTAACCTACTAATAAATGAGTAAAATGCTAAAGTACAATTTTTGTGGGTGTCCTTCCTTATTAAGAAATTTGGAATTGCTTAAAGCCTTTGAAAGAAAAGAAGAAGAAAAAATTGAATACATAAATGCTATATAGCCTATACTTTCCTTTTTTATTGAGTAATAAAAAAAAAGAATTATTTTTTATTTCATTTAAAATAATATGGAAAATATAATATAGTAGAGAGAATTTAATATAATTTATCAATCTAACATTAAGTAAAATAATATAGAATTTATTTAATTATATCAGTAATGAATACTACTAAATTTATATTTAGTCATAAAAATTTTAAACCCATCTTTATCTATTTTTGTTATAATATTATGTAATTTTTATACAATTAAACTGAATACTTTAGATTTTGATAATCTTTAATTGAAAAGGAGTTTTCTTGATATCAATTAATTTTTCTAAATGTAAATAAGGAAGTTCTTCTATTAAATTAAATTTTTCTAGACATTAAGATAAAATAAATATGGATTCTCCCATGATGGGCTCTATTTATTTTTAACTATATAAACTCATAATCAATATGATCTCTCTCAATAAAGCATCAATTATATTTAAGATTTCTTTTACAAAAAATGTATAATTGTTAAATATCTTAACTTCCAATCCATTAAAACTAAATTTAGTTTTAAAGTTTTAATTACTTAACTCTAATTCAAATTATTGAAGTTTATATTTTTATGAATAAAAAATATGCTAAACTTAAATGAATATGTCAATTCAATCTTATTTAAATAATAATCATGACTGCTATGCAAATACATCGAGATTTTCAATTGGGGATGCCGCATTTATTGTGGCTAAGAAAGATATTAAGAAGGGGGAAGAACTAACTTAATTTTATATATCATTAGCATTGCCCTTTGATGAAAGGGAATAACTTACATAGAAAGCTTGGGGTTTCGAGTGCAGATGTAATTCTTGCATAAAATACTTATAATTACCAGATGATCTTTAACAATTGTTGAAAAGTGTGAATATGCAACCAAGTAATGCGAGAAAATAGGATGAAATGATGAATCTTTAAAATAAATAACAATTCTTACATTTAATTAAACTCTTATTTAATGCTAAATTATTAGAATTTAATTTTTGAAAGAGCTTATAAGAAACCTGCCAATTGTCACTTCTAAACTTACTCAGTTAGATCTTTAAAATTCCTATCTCTCAGATTACTATCTGATGTTACAGATAGGTTTAGCTTAATATACCATGTAGAGAGATGAGTAGAATTTTTTAAGATATTATGAGATCTTTAAGCATTTTGGAGATTTATGGTAAATTTCTAAACTTAAATCAATGGCATAGATAAGTTTTGGACCTAAAAGTTTAATTTATAAAACACTCTGTCAATCATATAAGGAGCAGTTCATGATAGAATTTTGTAATGACCAAGAGCTCTTTAAGAAATATGGATGATTAATAGAAAGCAAACTTTATTATTTTTCTTTTTTAATTTAGATTATCTTCAAGATTAAGTTCAAAAATGTAAAATTTTATAAAAACTAAATAAAAAAAATAGAAAAAAATGTTAAATTAATCAATTGAAATCTTTTAAACATATCAAAAGATATCACACAAAGCATAGTATTATTTTAATATAGTATTAATTTATTTAAAATGTAAAAGCTGAAGTAAAATTCTATTACTTTACCATAAGTTCAGTCTTCACCAATTAACCAAAATAAATCTCCTCAAGAATTATTGAGTTGTCATTAATTTCTTTTTTCTTTATTTAAAAGGAAATAGCATTTTAAGGTTAATTAATAATTTAATTTAACATTGAAATGTGTGTGGAAAATTTATAATATTTTTATTTGAGTGGGATGCTTGATGCAATGATTCCTACAGGCATGTTTGGTCCAATGGCAAATAAAGAAATGCTAATGCAAAGATTTACAAATCTAAGGACTTAAATGATTGAAAATTTCGGTTCAGCTAATGATCCTAAAATTGTGGCATAAAATTACATGCAGAAATACATGTCATTTATGTATTCAGGGGAAGAATAATTAGAGCTACAATAAGTTTAAGCGAAATAATTTACTATACCAAAGTTGCAAATCAAGCCAATCTATAAAAATTACATTTTAATTGGTATTAATGTTTTAGTGTTTATAGCCCATTCTATTCAATAAACATATTTAATTTATTGAATCGAGTTGCTCTAGTATTCCAAAATTACTCCACAAGAGTTAACAATTGAAAAAGTGCACTATAATTATTATCTGGAATTAGACATAAAAATAAATTGTTTCAGAGGTCAAGCTTACCATTTTTTAGCAGGAGAGATTGAAGACCCATCAGATTAAAACTATGAAGACATAAATTAATCAGATTAAGATGAACGATTAAAGTCAGTATTAGCCTGCAGTGTCTACAAAATGGAAAATATTTATGATATCAGATATTTTTAAGCTGGGAGAAAATTTGTTGTACTTGATCCCTATTTCAGGTTTGGAAATGATTGCATGGCATTTGTCAAAGTAGAGGATAGAGACAAACTCATACTTAATTAACGAATTATTGCTAATAAATTTTCCTTTTTATAATACTATGGTTTGAATTTATTTAAAAATACTTCTTGAGAACAACTAAACAATTGATGATATAATTGAAGATGCTCTTAAAACTCAAACGGCTCTAGATTTGAAAAATTCAGGAAACAAAGAGTTTGGAGCTGGAAAATTTTAAGGAGCCATTTAAACACCACAGACATTTAAATGTTTTCTAATTAAAAATTTATATTTTTTTAATTTTTCCTTATAAATTATTCTAATTTAATAATACCTAAGATTATAGGAATTAAATCTAATATTTAAATGCAAATTATATGCTTTATCGAAAATATAAAATAAATAAATGTTTTAATCAAAATAAAGGTTTTGGAAATTGTATTAGTTTAGGAATACATTTGATTTGGGAAAATGAATTAAAATTAAATTAATTAAATATTAAAATCATGGCAGTTATAAAATCCAAAGTTACTCAAAATTCAAATCTGAGTCTATTCCACGGTAGATCCCGCAATTTTAGCTGGACTTTACTATTGGACTTTACTATTGGCAATATTCCTGAATCATCCTAAGAAGCAAGATATTTAGATTTTGAGCTAACTCTCAAAAATAGTATAATGGGTTTTTCTCGCTTGGGCGATGAGATAAAATCATTATAGCAATAACAACCACCGTCTTATTTTTAATGCGCTATCCAGAGAGTATAATATTGTCATTGTTTGCAGACATTTTCCAAAAATATAACTGAAGGTAATTAATAATCAATTAATTTTAATTTTAATTCATTTTCCCAAATCGAATGTATTCCTACAATAATCTTTATACTTATGGTATAACTAAAGCAAAATCTGCAAAAGATTATTCAGAAAATATAATTAATTGAGGAAATTATTTTAATTTTAAATATGTAAATTTTAGATAACTTTTCAAATATAATGGGGAGTTTGATTGAATAAAATTTTATAAACTAAAATTTTTAATCTCCTTTCTTTTTTTTTCATTGCTAGAACAAATTATATTTACTAGTTCTTATTGTATCAATTTAAATCAGAAGATTTAGATAAATTCAAGTTTCATTAGTAAGATATTCCATAATTGTTATCAATGAAAAAGTCAATATAATTTGATTCCCTAATTATTAAATTTTTTGAAGCTGTTAAGTAATTAATTTAATAATTATCATTTATAATAAATAAATATATGTTCAAATTAAACTTAAATGAGAAATAGTAACTACTTGGAGTATTATTTGGAAATAGAAGTCAATCATTCTTCAACGTAAGATAAACTTATAAAAATTATTAATTTCATATCAAAAATATAATTAAGATTTAGTATGAAAAATGCTTGAAAGACTGTGAGGAGGCTTTAAAGTTAGATCCTGATAACAAGAAGTTTAAATTCAGAAGAGCAAAAGTTCTAGGTTTCTTGAATCGAGAGGAGGAAGCTTTACAATAGCTTCAGTTATTGGATCCAACTTAATAAGACAAGGATATTCAAGAAGGTATTGTTTAAGTATAAGAAAGACTAAATTAAAGTAAAGGAATGTACAATTTGTCTAAATTAATTGAGCAATCCAAGAAATTAAAATCAATCACAGATATTGAAGTTAAGGAATTTATTGGACCAATTGAAATAGGATTGATAGAAGGCAAGAACAGAGGTATAATAGCTTAAGCAGACATCAATGCATTATTTTATTTATATCAAGAAAGGGCAAATTATCTTAGTAGAAAAAGCTTTCTCATCTAATGAACAGAGACAAGAATTAAGATTTGAACTTGAACAAACTTTTGTCTATTTAAATCATCATGAAAACATACCTCTTCTTAGAAACACACAATGCCAAATGCTAAACGATTCATAATCTGCTAAATGGGTCAAGTATCTCTTTAATGGTACAAATGGTGAACTTAAAGTAAGCATTTAAGAGCTCTCCAAGAAACACAAACTTCCTAAATCATAGTAAAGAATTACTTATCAAGAAATGGATAAGATGATCAAGTTCAATCAATGTGAATGCATGCCACTTCAAAGTATATTCAAAAAGCTTAAATCTCTTGATAAAATCGTAGATAAGTAAGCTATGGGGAAATTGAGTGCTTTATGGCCAATCTTTTCATTCATTAATCATGAGTGCAATGCTAATACTACGAGATTTTCGATTGGAGATGCCTTATTCATTGTAGCTTTAAGAAACATAAATTAAGGTGAAGAAATAACTTAACTATACATGCCTTTAGCCTCGGCTTTCGAAGAAAGAGAAAATCTTATGTAAAAGTCTTGGGGATTCAAATGCACTTGCATTTCTTGTCAGAGATATATTTCACTTCCTGAAGATATTAAATAATTATTGAAATGCGCTTTTATCCAACCATAGAATGACAAAGAAAGAAAGTAGATGAAGAATTTATAAGTGATTCTTTTTATGAATTATATGTATTATTTGAACTTGTAATTTTAATATTTTATCAAGAATGAGTTATTGATGAGCTTACCTATAGTTACTTCCAAGTTAACTGAACTAAATCTTGAAAGTACCTATCTCTCAGATTACTACTAAATGTTAGTAGAGTGCTTAGCCATCTTTGGATTGTAAAATGATGAGAAAAGTTTCTTAAAATATTGGGAGAACTTTAAATAATTTGGGGATTTGCAAGAAGTTTCTAAACTTAAGTAAGCTGCATTGATGAGTTTTGGAGTTTAGAGTTAAGCTTATAAAGCAGTCAGTCAATTATAGAAAGAATTATTTATGATTGAATTCTAAAATGATTAAGAGCTTTTTGAGAAATATGGATGAATTGTATATAAATTAAATGATTGATATAATTAAGAATCTTCAATAAATTATCAGCGATTGATAAAATAGATACTTAAAACAAATTCACAAGAAATTATAGATATAACATAAATATTTTTCATAATTTTTTGAAAGTGCTTTCCCTAACTTTAAGCTCATTTTATCTTTCAATGATAACATTGATCAAACTCTACTTCTTTGTCTAATCAATTGTATCCTTGTTTTTAGCCAAGAAATCTTTGAGGTTATTGAGCACTTCAACATCTTTCAAATACTACTGATATTTAAGCTAAATAATATCATCATCTATATTTCTAACTCTGTGAATAAGTTTTGTTGCTTCATCTTGGTAATTATTATTCACTGTAGTCTAAATTTTTGGATTAGACGTTGCTTGGGTTTGCAATGTTTAGAAAGGTTGAGATTGAGAAAATTATTGTTTATTGCTGCTTGGATTTAAAGTTAATTCAAGGGGATCTTTTTCATTTAAAGCAATGTTAGAAGTCTAATTAAAATTTGGACTTTGAGCTTATTTCCCGTTTGAAAAGTCAAATGAATTATTAAATTAAGAGACTGGGGAGAAAATATTTAGATCTGAGTTAGAAACTATAGTCTGATTTAGTAATTTATGATGTTTTTGTTAAGACTTTTTTGGATTCAAGCGCTTAAGGTATTTTTACTTTACAGCTTCACGAGTTGACTATAATGAAAGTTCCTTTTGCTTTTATTGATTTAGCATTAACTTGTCTGTTTATTCACAAAGCTTTGCATAAAATGAAGGGTTATCAAATTAAGTGATTACTTTCTTCAGAAAGTTTGTCTGCTCATGTTTATCTTTAAATTTGTTGTGAGTAAGATTTTGGTAAATATTCTCGCTTTAAATTTGATTTTTTATGGATTAAAGATTTTCTTTTGATTCTTGTAAGACATCTCGCTCTTTGAGAATGTTGAAAATTGAATATTTACTTTGAATTTTTCTCATTACTTTTTCTGTTAATGTTATATTTCTTTAGACATTCTTGAGCACATTCAGTTTTAAATGATATTTTTATTAAGCTCTAATAAAAACATAATTAAACTTTAATATTGGGAGCCTTCCTAGGTTATAGTGAACTTAAGAATTAAATCTCTTGCAATTTGGCTACATCAATTCCATCAGCTAATTTTCTACTGTCAATGTATAACTCTTGCCCATTGAACAGTTAACTTTGATTTAATGAGCCTTTTGACTATTAGTCTACACCAAAATCTGATAGCTCATCTTTCCTCAATTAATCAGAGCTCATTGCCAGGACTCTTCTGTTGTCAAAATGTCTCAAGCCATTTAATTACTAATCATTATTATTTAAAGAACTGTGATATTGCTTTAGCATAAGTTATTGTTAATAATTTACATTTTCAGGGGTTCTCAAAATTTCAACTAACCTTTGACCTGTTGATGCAGTTTAAGCTCTTTGATAGTTTAAAGAATTTTCATTTTTATAGACTTGTGTCTAATTTAATTGTGATGGGTTAATTGAGTGATTTTGGGAAGTTTTGTTAAATATTGGGACTTGTTAGAAACGTTGATTGATGTGCATTAAGGATGGACTAAGCGGATCTTATATATAAAATGAAAATAAAATCTTGGTGGAATTTGAATTAATTTTCTTTAATTATTTCTTTCAATAACAGAATATATCATTTTTGTAATAATTTAAAGATCCTATCTATTTTAGTCATAGATGTTCATTGCTGTGCTTTTCATTTATGAAATAATTAACTTATCTTAAAAATATTTTCATCGTAGTGGGCATTTATGTGAAATTTGTATCGTATTATTAGTTCAAATTTTCAATCATGAAGTTTCCAGACATCTCTGAAGGTTAGTTCAAAATTTATTACTTGAATAATTAATGTCTTCGATTGGCTTAAGCCCCAATCCCATATATGCTACTTGAAAAGGGTCTTCTTTTCTTTACCAAAGCTTAATTTAAAAGTGTATTACTTTAAGTTTCATTTTCAAGCGTGTTTTGCTTCTCAAGTCTGGAGTTCATTAGAATAATAAATAAACTTTGTATTATACAAATTCATGTTGACTTATTTGTTAGACAAAATGCTGTATTAATTCCTTCTATTGATCATATCCTCATACACCAATTAAACACTTAAGTTCTATTTTTCTTGATTTTAAGTATTCTTATAGCTTTTATTATCAAATTTAACATTTTATTACAATTGTTATTTATCATCGTAATCTTTTGATTCTTCTTTCAAATTTTCTAGTTAATTGATGTTCTTTATACTATGATTTTATGCTACTGGTCTCACAGCTGATGTGTGCTTTTTATATTCTATTAAATTTTTATGAAAATATGCTTATTAAGGTATTTATAAAAAAATTAAATAACTAACATAAAAATCTCAATGCTTTTGAAGATTTTAGAATGTATTATTGACGTTTTTGTTAGATTCAATCTGAGTGGAAACTGTGTTTTTCAAGTTTATTAAGTTTTACTGAATTGTATCTAAATTTGAATTTATTCTTGATATCTGTCCTTTCTGTAATTGGCTTGAATTAAATGGACTTATAGAATCTTCACTATTTGCTTTTGGTGACTTTATGCTGTTAAAATAGTAAAAAGTAAAATAGCTTTTAGTAAAGTTAATTTTATTGTTAAGCAATTACAATTACATAAAAACTTTATTATAAATCTAGAATCAGACTGATATTTAGAACCTTTTTTATTAGAGTTTTATTTTTTATCTCTAGATTTATTACTCTTGGCATCGATTGATTAAATCAATCCAAGTGATGGCACGAACATGTTAAAACTCTCTCTATTTTATTTTGATTATTTTGTATGTGAATTATTTATGGAATTTAGTATGTAATTAGACTGTTTCTTGTCACTTCTATCTTTTTCTACGAAGTTATGGCTATAACATTTAGTCTATATTTTTTGAATTTGAAGAAAAAGATATATTAATCAATATTTTAAGTACAATTTAATCTATCAAGAATTTATTTCCTTAGAGGATGAATGATTTGTCTTTCACTTGATTTGATTGCTGCAACATGCGATTACTTTTATAGAGTAAATTGTTGAAACACTTCATATAGTCGCCTCCATTATTATTGCATTTAAGGTCATGCTATCTTCATAATCTGCTATTATCTTGACTTTGGGATTTACATATATCTCACTTTAAAAAAGTTAGTTGAAATACTCTCACTCCAATAACTTATTAGTTGCCAAATCATTTTATAGGCAGCTTTCTGATCATTCCCACTTTCCAGGGCAGATTATCTTTCGTAGCTGCTATTGAATGACTTCAACTCAACAAGCATCAATCGTTAGGAGTAAAAACGTCACTATTTTGATAGGAGTCATCAAAAACAAATCTTCAACATAGAAGCTTGGAAATTGATTTGAATTTGAACTCTTTGTACGACTCCACGTTTCATAGGTTTCATCAAAGTAAATTTTTGATGGGATTCGATTAGGCTCATATGCTGATGACTGAGATGCTTGAAAGTATTAACGAGAATGGAAATCTCGGAGATCCCGGAGGTCTCGGAGGTTCCGGATGTCCCGGAGGTCTAGGAGGTCTCGGAGGTTCCTGAGGTCTCGGCGATTCCGGAGGTTTCGGAGGTCCCGGAGGTCTCGGAGATTTTATAGTATAAATTTGAGATTGTTAATGTTGCTTAGAAAGTGGTCGAGAGATGAGGGAAATGCAAATGAGCACTGATTAAAGGCAAAGCGAAATAGCAAATTTTAATAAGTCTCCATACTTTGAATTTTTAAGAACTTCCCAATAATTTATGTCTAGGGATAAATAGTTGGATATTGATTTACCTGGGCTATTGTTCATGCAACATTCACTGAACTAATGCCAACCTAATCATAGAACAAATAGAAAGAGAGATGTAAAACTAATACAATCCATCTCACGTTATCCTGAATTTTAATGATTTCACTAGCGGCTCGATAATAACTTTTAAATTATAAATTTCAGGATAATTTATCTCCAACAATTCATATACAGCAATCTCAGGATGATAGACTAACATGGGACGTTCTCAAGTGTAGAAGATTTAATAATTTTCCTGAGGTTCAGATGCAAAGATCCTGATAATAGCTCAGCAATCTACCTTAGCTACTCGTTGATAAGTAAACTTACAAGTATCCCTCCCTCAATAGTGAAAGTTATATGCACAATAAAAAGCTAGCAAACAAAAGCTGAAGGTTATGTTTCAAAACTTGGAAAGTTATCTTACGACAACATTGAATTTCTAACAAACTAAAGTACATTACAGAAGCAGGTAGGAATGACACTTGGAGAGAGATGAGTGATGTTTCATAGAATATATCCTGAATCAAAAATATCTCCCTCCAAACTTTCCAAGCTATATAAGGACTTCGGCATTAAGAGAAAGTTTATAAGCATTCGCAAGTACATTAGCCCGCTTTAAAATCATAAAACTCAGGAGCTGTACCTAGAGATAAAATATAAAATTACTAACGCACTTAATAAGGGAGGAAGGTTGTCTTTATCGATGAAGTCATATTTACTTACTCGACCAATCTCAAACAAGAGTTCAGCAATCGATATCAAAACATTGAGGTGAAGGACAAGTTACAATTCACGAAGAGCATTGCTGTAGTTGAGGGAGTGTCTCCTAACAAGGGTCTAGAACTGTATTACAATTACACGAAGTCTGTGGATATTGAGAAGTTTTATGATTTTCTCATTGGGTTACAATAATAAAACACTGAGATCATGCTTGCTATTGTTCTTGACAATCTAAGAGTACATCACAGCAAAAGGATAAAAGCTCTAAGTGAACGATTGAACATGACTCTCATATTCACTCCTCCCTACTCACCTCAATATAATCCCATTGAGAATTACTTTTCGGTACTTAAGAATTAATTCAAGAGAATGAAGATGAAGATTGTCGGGCAAGGTCAGAGATTCGATGCAAAGCAAGTATTGAAAAATGCCTTTAGCAGCATTAATGATGGTATAATACGAGAAATTTGCAATAAAAAGTTGAAAACGTTTGATTTATGAAGTAAATTAAATTATGGCTTGTAAGCTCAAATATTAAATCTTAAAGCATTATTGTTCATCATTCCAGTGTCTGATTGAGATTCAAACATGGTGGTGTTCGCTTCTATTAGACGAACACCATCATTTGGCCTACTTCCTTTGCCAGCTGAGGCATTCTCGATTCCCTTGAATCGTTTAAGCTACAAAACTTTGAGAGGAGACTATTTAGGTTTTCTGGCTTTCATCAACTTCGCTGATGCTTTTAGAAGCTGCATTGTCCTTCCAGATTTTTCTAGTTTGTATTGAGTTAAGGAAAAGTAAAATACTTGAAATAAATGGATGGCTGGTTAGCTGAGAAAACCAGTTATCTGAGATAAGTATGAAGTCATTCTTCTAACTCTGGCAATCTAAGCTGTTCCTCATCACTCTGGACTTGTTGATTATGTTGGTAAGATAGTCAGGCTAAATGGTATTGAGGACGTTGAAAAAATATTGTCTATCAATAGGTTTTGATTTCTCTGACATATCTGGCAAGTATATCCGGAGATCTTGATCGTCACACACCTGCATGTAAAGTTATCTCACTGAAAGCTCATCGTATTTTGGGACCTTAACCATCTTGATCTGATCCATCTTCAGAAGTTGCTTAGTCCCCTTAAATATTAGCCTCAGCTATTCTCTGTTGACTCCATCAATAGGAGGCATGTAGTATCCCACTATGAGTATTAAGGGCTAATAAATATACGAATCTCAGTAAGATAAGTGTTAATGTCAAGCTTAGACTTAAATTTCCCACCAAGCTCGTGAGGAGTAATCTTTAAGATGCTGTCCTCAGTATGGCCTTCGCTCATCTGAAATTGCTGATAGGATCTTTTTATAGAATTTGTCTCCATAAATGTTATTACCTGTATCAAATTAAAAATAATTTATAATCACTATCTTAACTATAAGGAAAACAGCTAATAGATTCAAAAACTTAAATTGCAATGTGGAAAGATCTTACACGTAATAGATTTTAAAAAAAAGTAGGGGGGGTTGTGATCATTTTTTAAAAAAATGTGATTTTTTAGGCTTGTGATTATTGTGATTTTTTTAGACCTTTTTGTGATTTTTTTGAAAAAAATTTGTTGTCAAAATTAGGGTCTCACCACCCACCCTTTATCAATTCATATCATGTGTGATGTTTTAGTCCCAGATTAAGTGATTTAAATTTAAATTTTTTAAGATAAAAATAATCACAAAATCATAAATTTGAAAATGAGCGACTCTTCAGAATCAATGTACGATAGTGATGATTCTCGATTTTAATCAAAGCTGTCAACCATCAAATTATGCTGTCAGAAGTATCGAAATTAACTGCAGACATCAATTTAAGAGAGTAAAAGTAGAAATGCAAAGAAAATCGAAGTAGAATCTAGAAAACCTATTCTGAGTTTAAAAAGTTCTATGACCAGCCTGAACCGAAGGCGCCATGTTCTGAGTCCAAAATTATTTTGAGCTTGATAACCAACAACTATCAAAAAACTTTCAAAGACATACAAGACCATCCAAAGTTATCGGAATACCCACTAAACGAGATAGACCGTGAACTATTATGAAATTATATCCGAGTCAAGAGATAATCTCTGAGGCGAGCTCTTGGTGGAGCAAAGATTAAGGAAGACTCATGTTTATAGAAAAGAGGATCAGCTTAAGTGATGCCATCCAAAACTAGCAAAAGTAATCAGAAGTTAAGAATCAAAACCTCAAGCGACGGTCCTACTATAGCGAGTTAAGCTTTCAATGAGATCTAAAAATTATCATTCTTCCTCATTCAGCATTTTGCAGAGCTTGATGAAGGGTTTCAGAATAGTTTAATTCAAAAAATAAATCATTCCCTCATTCAAGATAAAGAGTTCTATGGTGACAGTGTCGATTGTCAGCTGAAAAAATATCAGTAGCATATAATCTAATTGTTCGAAACTATGGAGATTCGACAAATTAAGAGGGAACTCAAGAGTTACTCACAATCACAAATCCTCAAATTTCACTTGGCTGCCTCTACCTCTTTAAAAGAGTTGCTATTGGAAGGTCAAACTCTGATTCACACGCTCTATCCATACTTAAATCATAGCGTTGATACTCAACTTTTTGATAAAGAGGAGAGAACAGTTTTAGGGACGATGGCATCATCAATAAACAGACATCTAAAAGATAACAGCTAACCAATTACAATTGGGTTGATAGCTCTATTGCTAGATCTGAATTCACTTTCATCGCTGTAGACTACCTAGTCTCTGGAAAGCCTGGAGATATTCAAATAGTTTCTTGTCAAGAATGGGTTCAATGAAAAATAGGCTGAGGTAATCGTCAAAAACAAAAATAATTTTCTATACAATGACTTCATATCAACATTACAAAAGGTCAACAAACTCTTCAGGGAAGATCTGATTACCTTGATTTCAATAACGAAGGTTAAGCAGAACCCATCAAGCATGCTACCTGAGCTTATAGGAGTATTCTCATACAGGAGAATTCTTCTCACAATGCTCGCGAAGCATCCGTACATCAAATTACAACTGAAGCGATTAATATTGGTGCTTTAATCTGTGAAGGACTTTGAGCTTGACTAGTTAGGGTAAATATTTGAACAGGATGAGACTTTGTGGATGTCTGAGCTCGGTAAACTAAACTCTAGCTCTCAAAATTAAAATCCTAATCTGAGATTGTATCCAAGAGTGAGTAAATTTGGTTAGAGTTTTCAAAGACTGAGAATAGAGATCACTAAGTGTCAATCGATGAAATTTCTAGATGCTTGTAATAAATGTAGGAAACTTGTCAAGATTACAAGCATTCAGTTTACTAATCGACAATATCTGCGATAATTTTGAGTCATCAGCAGAATAACATCTAAGTTTAAATGCCAACTGCATCTGGAAAAACTTGGATTCAGGGTCTATTGGCTTGTTATTGGATTCAACAGGGCAAGAAAGTACTTATAATTGTTCCAGATCAAATCCTAAAATTACAAACCTAGAAGTTTCTTCAACCACTAGGCATTTAGCTGCAGATAGAGACCATAGAAAACTTTTACTAAGCTAAGAAGCCTTACGATGTTCTGATCATTGATGAATTCGATCAAATTGCGTGGAAGCATCCCTTTCTGTACTATGATGGTAAAATGTATGGACTTTGAGATTTAGGATTGAGCAAGTCTTACATGTTCAGCGCTACTTGCGATTTAGGCATTTAGAGAGTCCTTGCTCAAGTGTGTATATCACCCAAAGTTCTTAAGTTCAAAAGTGAATACGAACTTTTGCATTCATTGAGTCAAGATTAGGGAGGAGAAGTCATTGTATGCTCAAGTGTGGATGATAGATTCACAAAACTAAAGGAAGAAATTAAGGAATGCTGTCTCATAGGTCCTATCATAGTTTTTTGTAACGATCATGAGAAGCCTATTGTTCGAGACATGACCACCTCAATGGATCTAGTAAAGGTGAGAATGGGCATCTCTCTACCAACCTTGGATGAAATTCAATCATGGTAAAATGGAGTTTTAATCCTTGGCAATGATGAGAGTTATGGCTACAACACAAGGTTTAGAACTGATGATCTAGTACTTATTGCATGCGAAGTCAATTCAGAGAGGCAATATCTACAAATGAGGGGTAGGAGCTCGAGGAGTATGGGAGCATTGCAGTCAAAATATTTTCCAGTATCTAAATTGCCAAAGTAACAGATTTTGCAGAAGATGAAGTAGATATCAATTGAAAAGCTCGATAAACTCGAGCAACTTGTAGCACTCATCTATAAAAAACGATTCAGCAAAGTTCTACTTGAAGCAATATCTGACGCATAAAAAAGCAGGATGTTGTAGAGACTCTCGATGATCTAAAACAATTGGTCGGGGAGGCTGCATTCAAAAGGCTATCATAGAACAAGTAAAGTTGATCTATGATGAAAGAACTAAAATCGTAATCTACTCCTATATATTTTATGAGTATGTCAATCTCTAATTTAATCATTCACTCAAATTCAAAAAATATAGACTAATTGTATTTCATATATATTTATTAAACAACCAGATGATTTATATATTTTGAAATATATTATTATAGATTTGAGTGTTTTGATTCCCATAAGAGCATGTTACCTCTTTCTATAGTTTAAATTGTGATTTTTAAGATTTCTTCTCACTCTAACTTCCTGTAGCTATTTTACTTCACTATTTTAGAATATTTTATCTGTAATTAATTTAGTATCTGCCTTGCTCAGTACTTAATTTTGGGTATTATTCTTATCGTTTTAATTGTTTTATATTTTTGAGTGACTTTCGTTCGATTAATTATTAATTTGATGTATCGTCATACTTTCATTAAGTGAGTCTCTTAAATCTAGATTTTATATTGATTTTTAGAGTTTCTTATTTGAATTTACACTTTAATCGTTAATCATAATTGAAGGTGGGGATAAGTTTCTGAAACTATTAACAATTGATTCTTGTTTTTGTTAATTTTCATCGTTTTCTTAGTATCTGGAATTTATGTCAGATATTTTATCATCATGAATTTTAGTGAGCTTAGAGTTTATTCTGTTTTTGTTATTAATCTAGTTAATTTAAGTTAAATTCTTGGAAGTATAAACTTAACTGTTAATTTATTGTCTTTAGTTTAAGAATTAGAGCTTTCTCCCTTGATTAGTAAAAATATAATTATAATTGAATTATGGATTTAGTCAATAATCAAAAGACTGTAGTAAAACATAGTATGATAAAAAGGATTAAACTAATTTTATTAAATCTCTATAGAAAAATTAATCAAATCAAAAATCTAGTAACATGTTACAGGTAAATGTCAAGTTGTGGCCATTTAAATTTTATAAACAGTATGAATATTCAAATATTGATAAGAACTGTTTTCAAATTGAGCTCTATTGATTATTTTAGATCCCCTTTTTTTTAACGAAATTTAATCCATCTCACATTTATTCTCCAATTTTTAAGCATATCAAGCAATCTTTCTATTTAATAACTTAAAATTTAACTGATATATTATATTACATTGATATATTTAAATTATTTCTAAGATTCTTAGGTTTCTAATTCAAAGCAGTTTAATTACTTTAGTAATGCTGATTACTCAAATTCATTGCATCCCCTCCATCGTAACTACCAGATCTATGGCTTTGAAAATTTTAAGAATTAATTTTGCTTAAGTGATTGTTGGTCCTATCTCCACCAAATAAATTC
Organism: Oxytricha trifallax; assembly: GCA_000711775.1. Lineage (NCBI taxonomy): Eukaryota > Ciliophora > Spirotrichea > Sporadotrichida > Oxytrichidae > Oxytricha > Oxytricha trifallax. The sequence goes on along the minus strand of ARYC01000354.1, from coordinate 21,800 downwards.
TACTTAGAAGATTGAGAAGGTGGATCGTTACTAAACATATGAGAATTGTCGATTTAATTCAATTATAAATGAAATAAATAGAGTCGGATTACCCCCCCAAATTATGAAATTTTTAAATTTTAAAAATATTTGTTTATGATTTGGACATGCTTTAGGATGTCATATTCATTAATTTGATCTCTAAAAATTTGAGAGGAGTTATGTGAGATAGTTTATAAATAAGAAGGATCATTCACGTTGTTTGTTTATACCAAATTGGGATGTGATAATGGATCGTTTCTATTTGAAATATTTTGATTAAAATCTTCTTATATGTTGTTAGAAGTCATTGTTTTCCTATTTATGAAATTAAATATATTTATTTTTTATATTTTCTAGCATAAAATGTCTTCATATTAGATTATTTTATCGAATTGTATGATATGCATATTTTAGGAAATATTACTTGAAAATTCACTATAATGAGTAAAGTATAGATGAATTATTGAGCATTAAATTAATGCAAATTTCTTATTAATAATACATATTTAAGGCTAGCTATAGATCACCTAATTGAATTTGCCTAAAAACCCCTTAACCGAATTTACCTCAAAACCCTTTCACTTCTTATCTCTCTATACTATGACTACTCTTAGGTACAAATAATGTGTTACCCACTAATTTCAAATCCAAAATCATATTATTCTCTGCGAAAGGCCCAAGTTTAAGAATTTACTTGCTTTTTCTGTAGATTTCTATAAAATTCTACTACAATTCTTCGTTATATGAACTCACGATGAAGTAATCTTTTGATTTTTGAGGTGGAACCAACCCTGTTATAACTTAACCATCTGCTATCATTTAGTATTCTTCCTCGCCATTCTCTCCGTAGATTTTTATCTGAGCGTCTAGACTTAAAGTAACGAATGAAAGGAGTGAAGTGTAATCATTATATGTCAATACATAAATATTTATCATTTTGATTAGGATTAAATAAAAAAAATTAGATTTTAACAATCTTAAATAAAAGCTCAGTTTTTATATAATAACAAGATAGTTTTAAATCAGTGAGAGCAAGTACCTAAGTAATATCACTTTCGTGAGCATTTTCTATATGTGCTAAGACTTCTTAAGAACCTTATTTGCCATTTATTCTCAAAATAAGGAATGAATAGTCGCTTGTTGCAATTCCCATATATCCATCCACTTATTAATTTTATAAAAAAAATCATTGAAAGCTATATAACTTAGTAATTTATTATCTCTATATTTATTATGTACTTACCCTGGTTGTTTAGATCTAGCTGACAATTTATTTCCAGTAATCTTTTCAAAATTTGATTCCTACTACCCATCTTCTATCTCATCTCTCATAATTGTATAGCACATAGAACTGACCTTGACTTGGTCATTTGAGTAAAATTCAATCTTTTTACTTGACATTTGAACTTTTGTGTCCTTTGAAACATCTATAAAGGCTTTGCCGATCTTATTTTGTTTTGCAACATAGAAGCAAGGCTCTTCAAAAGACTAGCAAATGCATTTTATAAAAATAATTAAATTTACTTTTTAGGCTATATTAAATAATTTAAAGAAATTTCGGTCCAATCAATTCTTAATTGATATGCTTAATAAATTAAAATGCAATCTGCAGCAATTTTCATTTGCTTAATCAGCTATATCTGGACTTTGTATTAAAAGTCTAGTTGAAAAATGTTGATCAAACTCTCCGTAGTTGCAATAATGTATTTCTAATTTGGTAGTATTGATTTAATTGAGATTACCTGTCTTAAGCCAATTACAGGTGTGAGCTCATTTTTCACCATGATAGTTTAGTGTTGGCCTTTCTTGCTATTTTTAATAATAAATAAAAATACAAATTTTTATCAAAGGTAAAGTGCATGAACTAAGCAGTGTCTATAGTTATTCCGATACATTAAGTTTCACTCAATGCCACTATGAATCCAATTTAATCGTCCAAATTTTGCTCAGTATCATTATGCTAGATTGAACTTTAGTCATCAGCAAAGTCCCCTCCAAATTGACTTTGGCTTGCTGATTTCTCTGAACCTCTAGCACTGTCTATAAAGGAAATAGGCAAATCATCAACCTGTGGATTATACTTAGAATTTTTAGCATTAATGTCTTAACCTGGCAAGTTCTTTGATTAAAGATTTGATAAAGATTTTTGTTGTCTGCTAGAAGATAGGTGAGAAGACTTTAGACTTTACTAACCATCATCATTGAGTTATTGATTTTATGAGCCTTTTAAGTTGTTCAATTCGAATGGCTATTTTTTAGCTGTAGATGGATTAGTATTTGTATTTTTCTGCAAACTCTAAAGTTACTAGGCATTTAGTGGCATCTAACCATCTTATACTTTTTAGGGAATTTTAATCTTGTACGATTATGCCATATCAAAACTCGACTCTGAACCATGATGTTGCAAATCATCGTTCGCTCCAAATTATGAATCTCTTGCAGAAACTTATGAGCCTAATCTGGAACTTTTTAGTGAAGATAGGTCATCGAAATTGGGATGATTTTTCTTTGAAGAAGTACCAGGCCTACTAATGTCTTAAACCACTTCTGATTTCAGTTGCTACTTTTTAAAGTTGGTCTATGGTTTTTATTACTCTTGTCTAGCGCTTTACTACGATTCTCTTCTTGAGGATTCAATTCTCGATGATTGCATAGATGGTAGATTATCAAATGAAGGGACATTGGAAATTTAGTGTTCTTGATCTGCATCTTCTGGTAAATCAAAATTATGTTCCTCAGCTTCGCTCTCAATTTTGTTTAGATCAAATTTAGGCTTTGCCTTTTAATTTGGCTATTGACTCTTCATCTAAGAAGACTGAAAATTATATAACTTAAAAAAATAAGTAAAATTTGAGCTTTATTGCGAATTTGAATCTTTCTTATTGTTGCTATATCCATAATCGTCTTTTTACGAGCTCTAACTATTTTTAATTGCAGACGCTGCATCATATTCTTGCACTGTAAATTTATCAGACTGCTTTGCCTGATCAATTTTACTTTGTAACAAACTATTTGGCTATTGCTATTGACTCTGGTACTTCAATGGGTTTTGCTATTATTACTGATTTTTCACCTATTACTTCACTCTCTCAAATTATTAGTCGTTCTGATTGGACTGCAAATTGTCTTTGCGTTCTTCGTCACTGTTATAGTATTCATCTTCCTCGATTACCTCCTCGGTTTAGTCCAAATCATCGTTGTTTTAAACAGGAGTCTGCAATTCTGAATCCTCAATATCTGACTCAAACTTAATATAATTAACAATATAATCAATACTATTGGAACTTCTTTCTCTTGTTGTCTAGCGAAGATTATTAATTTTTAGGCTTATTATTGGAGAGAAAGAGGCTTGTCACTTCAATAAGCTAATCTAGACTCATTCTTCCCTGTCCTTTTTCATCAATTTCAATGAATATCTTATCAAATATTTCCTATAATATATTTCCTATAGTTTAATTTAGATTTCCTCCCTAATTTATTAATTGAAAATTATTACTATATTTAATCATAATTATTCAATTTTATAAAGCAAATATTTGCTCTTGTACAGTTTCATCTCTGAATACGATATACTTGCACAAAACAATATTCCTTCTGATTATACCTATGATGCCGTTATTTACTATATAAAATAAATAATTTGATTTTAACAAACATAAATGTTTTTTAAATTAGAATCTTCATGAAAAATTAAATATTTTATATTTTGTTTTAATATTTCCAGATGGTCTAGATTAACTGATAAAAGGCCATCTATTGGTCATGATCCTATAGAGCAGACACCCCAATTGCCATATCAAGCTCTACTTGCCACATTTCCCATCTTTCATTTACTCTGGGGACATCTAGCTCATATACCACACAGGTAGCGACAATTAAGAATCCATAAAATTATTACTTTTTGGTTGATTCTCTGAACTTGAGGAAATTTAGTTTATCGGTAGAATGAAATCTGTGAGAATGACCTAAACGTTGCCAGCTTTAATCAAACTTTCTGGTCTTAAATTTATCCAAGAGGGGTCTATTTAGAAGTCTCCGCTTACTCGGCACAGGTTATTGAGATGCTCTAGGACTTAAATGTAGAAGTCAAGTTTCTCGCTTAAATCTCCATTACCACTGTTCTGATTCTGACTATTTGAAATTGGTAAAAAAAAGTTAATAGTCTTAAATACTTATAAAGAGGGAATACCAAATACTTCCTAATTAATTCATAATTAAAGAAATAAAAGAAGCTAAACTGAATCCAGAATGAAGACGCTTATTGAAATGTATGCTTGCTTTGACTGTCACTGTGCCCGTGTCTTACTAATATGGAGATATCTCAAAGTCATATTGCAAATCAAATCTCTCATAGTATTGCTTAATTTTCCTCAGGCATTCTTTCAATTTATTAGGTTGATATTTTTTAGGCTAAAAGAATTATCTTAAAAATATTCATAATAACTATTTTCAAATATCAGTACTTTAATATATTTTTATTTTTTCCAATTTATTGATATGAATTTGCTCAAAATCAGTTTTTGATAACTTAAGTGTATAAGTAGTGATTCAAAACCCCAAAACCCCTTAGTGAGGTTTATAAGTGCTTTGATTAGTAGGGTAAAGTTGGGGTTTTATTAGGGTTAGTAAAGAAATTAGGCCAGTTTGCAAAATGAGAAATAGAAATTAGCGATTTTTGGGGTCTATTTATGATGAGAAGTATTTAGATTTACTGCTTAAGCTTAGGTATGGTGCGAGTATTAATATAGACTAACTCAAACCAGTGATGAATTATTGTGCGATTGCAAAGCTATTGTGTAAGAGTGCTTCGACTGTAAGGTATCACTGCTAGTTAGCTGTTTAGCATTTCAATTCTGGTTCTTGATAACATCCTGTAAGAAAATAAAAGTTCTCTTAGCAGCATATTGAATATCTCTGCGATTCTAAGACTCTTAAGTATTGGGCACATTTCCCACTTGACTAGCGAGCTGTGATGTTTCATCGCAAGTTTCCTGACATGCGTATCTCACCATAGACTATCGCAAATATTTATTGAAGGAATGGTATTACCTTCAAGACTGTCAATAGAGTGAAGAGAGTGATTGACTTTACTCTGCCATTTTATAGTAATAATTTAAACTATATATATGATTAAATGCAGAGGTCTATTGATAATAACATCAAGTTCATACACGCTGATGAAGCTGTGTTTACGTTCAACACCTTTATTAATAAGTCTTGGTACAAGAAGTACGATAATATAGAAGTGTATGACTAAAAGGTTAAGGTTGTCACTCACGCAATTTTGGCTGGTATCAGTGAAGATTCAGGCTTAGAAACTTATGTTATTCATCCTCGCTCTATTAAGCGAGAGCAGTATATAGAGTTCTTACATAAGCTAAGAGATAAGTACAACGATCAAGAGATCATCCTGTTTGTTGATAACCTCTCAGTTCATAAGACTAAGGAATCTAAGAAAGCTTATGAAGAGTTAAAGATAACTCCTGTGTATAACGTTCCTTACAGTCCTCAATTTAATGGAATCGAATTCTATTGGAGTTAGATTAAGACTCACTACAAGAAACTCTTGCTGTATCACCTAATGCATGATCTACCAATCGACACAGTAGACTTAATACAGAGTAGTTGCAAGAGAGTGGGTAAAGACTAGACTACGATATGTGCAAGGAAAGGAAGAATGAATGTTTATTAATAAGTGTTAGACTTAAATGAATGAATTATTTCACATATTAAACGAACTCTTAAATGGATTCGGCTTCTCTTTCTTTTCTTCCTCTGGTGCTTTACTAGGACCCATGTTTCTTCTCTTTGTACCAGCACCAGCATCTATGTTCATTTCATCAGACTTTTAAACTTCATTATAAAGTCTTTTGCTAACTTAATGGATGGTTTGAGACTTTCTCTCTCTGTGAACCTTTGCATTCTCTTTCATTAGAAATATACCAGTTACAGGTTTCCCTAAAAAGTTATAAATCAAAGCTTATTAGAGAGATAAGGATACTTCCTAAGCTCTACTAGCCACGTCTCGCTTATTAGTATTCCTTGCTTCTTTTAATCTTCAGGAGAAATAGTGTAGCGTTTCTTATTAGCTTCTTCTATAATTTCTCTCAAATAATCCTCTTTGATTGTACCAAGAACACCAAAGAAGAAGTTTCTTTCAGGCAACTTATTTGAGAGTTACTTCTTGCTAGGAAGGTAAATAACCACTTCATCATCTTTCATTGCATCCTCGTAGAGATTTGTGACTGAAATCTCTGGGTAGTTAGGTATTTCAATCAGTTTGATTTCTTTGTTTTTAAAAGCTTTCTTCTCCTCGCAGAGTATTGCTTTTAAGAATGATATTTTAGTACCTTCCATCGTTGGAAGGAATAGACCAACTGTATACATCGTTGATTAACATCAATTTATTTTACCATGCTAAGTAAGGTATCGATAGAGATCCTCCTTGCTTCTGAATCTTGAGATCATTTCTTGAGCCTCAACCCTTTTCATTTGTTCATTGAATGATTCCATCTTTGTTCCTCTTCCTATTAATGAATTTCAAGTTTTAATTTATAGACTTCTGGATCCTATCCTTTAAAATCTTACTATTAAATATGGGCATCTTATAGGAGGTCAACCCTGTAAAGATACGTGGAGAAGGTTCGCAGAAGCTGTAACAAACTTCAGAGATGGAGCTCCATTTTTATCAATTTAGTTCCATTAAATTAGTACTAAATTTGTTTAAATTTAATTAGTACCGGTACTAAATTCGTTTAAGTTTAATTGGTACCAATTTAATAGTACCAAAACTTAATTAGTACCTAGTTTTAATCCAGTGAGGTTTTAATGGAAAAGTTCCAATCTGGTTCAAAACTTAATTGGTACCAGTACCAACCTGAACTTTATCTGAGTTGGTACCAGAATCAAAATTATTAAGTGCAAAATTACAAAAATTATAGTTATAAACTGAGTATAAATATGAAGTCTTAGAGCTGAGATCAAACCATCATTAATGCTGTAGCAACTCCTATATAGTCCAGCTATAGCTATAGAGGTTTTAAGAGCTTTATAATAGAAATTTAAATTTGAATTTAAACATGGCGGTCAACTTAAATCGTAGAGCGGCACTTTTAGGAGCAGGTCAATCAATGCTCAACTTTGGCTCCACTAAAAAGCCTGAAATCATTTATGTTGAGAGGGAGGTAGAGCTAAGAGCTCTTGAATTTGAAGCACAGGTTTTTATTATATAGGTTTAAAACATGAAACAGAAAGCTGAAATAGAAGTTTAAACATTAATAAAAGATGTTGAGGAAGAAAAGGAACAGCTTCAGATTTAAAGGATTAAAACTTTTGAATGCTAAGACTGCTAAAATTTTTTCTCTACTGATTCCAGTTTGAAGAGACATATGAAAGAGGTTCACTCTGGGAAAGCTAAGGTGTATTTTAAGCATGATAAGGTCGATGGCAGGTACTAGTGCACGACTTGTGAGAAGTCTTATACTCACTCAGCTAAAGTTAAGAAACATATGCAGAAGCATCACCTAAGTGAGTTCTTGATTTAAGATAAAGAGACTTAGAAATTAGTGCCCGCTAAAAGAAAATCTAATAATCTTGAGACTTAAAAAGAACAACAGGAGAAGCTCAAGAGGCAGAAGCGAATAGAATTAATGAATCAACCTGCTGGTAATGTCTTTTTAGCATGCTTTTAAGAGAGAGCCATGTATATTCCTGCACTAAATGCAGTAGACCTTAGCAGTTGTATTGAAAACTACTTACATATAAACGTACCTGCTAAAGCAAAACTCATAGTGGTTGATGACTATGCCTACAAGGTATATCCTTTCAGCTATCTCCTTAAAAACGAGCAGTATCAAAATGAGTTTGCTAACGAATATATTGTACTTAGAGAGGCTTAGAAAAAAGATTGCAAGAATTTGCTCAAGCTAGATGGTGTTATTTTAGGGTTTGGTTTCATCGCACTAAGGCTAAAAAAGTTTGAAATGACTCTCCGAGATTATCTATATTAAAACAGATACCCAGATGACTTGAATGATATTCTATCTAATATGATAAAGGGTGTTTAGGAACTTCACGAGCTTGGATACGTTCATAGAGATTTGAAGCCTGAAAATGTTATGCTAAACCTTTGCCCTTTAGAAGTAGTTGTAATCGATTTTAATAGAGCCTTAAGATAAGAGATTGTAACCTTAGCAAAGGTTCTTGGTACTCCAGGTTACTTCCCAATCAGAGAGAAATGGACTAATGGCTCTATTTAGTGGGATGTTTGGGCAGTAGCTGCAATAATTTTAGAGTGCGATATGGAAAGCATGACTTACATTAATACAAAATATGAAAAATAATCAATAAATCTAGCTGAGAAGCACATAAAACAAGATGATGTATGCTAAGAAATAAAGAAGATTGTAGAGAAGACAATAGTAAGAGCTCCAGCATATCCAAGACAATCCTTAGACGATATGCTCGAACCACTAAAGAAAGCGAGATTCAAGAGATACAACAAAGACAAGCAAGTAAAATTCGTGTGATATAATTAAACTAATACTCATTAAATACATTTTAAAGTCTCATTAAACTTGCGTTTTCTCTATTAACCCTAATAAAACCCCAACTTTACCCTACTAATCAAAGCACTTATAAACCTCACTAAGGGGTTTTGGAGTTTTGATTCTTTTAGCTTTAGTTTCTTGAACTTGCATATATTATGGTATAGTCTCTGTATCTCTTAGCTAGTTAGAATTTTGAGAATTCTATTATACTGGCTGCAAAGGGCGTTGATTTTATAATTATAATAATATATCTTCGGCCCCCTCCCACATAAAAGAATTATAACAAAAAATTGTATTTAAAATTTTGTCTTGGATTGACTTAAGAAGCCATTATAAGTTTTATTTAAATTAATTAGACTTTGATAATAAAAAGAGAGAAATATAATAGAATTTAAAATAATAGAGATTTAAATGTAATAGAGATTAAGTATGAGCGTGAGTGGATGTTAGGGCTATAAATTGATTTTTATACTGAAGATTTATAATATTATCAAAGTATAATTTGATAAGAGAATCAAATTAATTAAATTAACATTATTAAATTTTAATATTGAAAAAATTTTTATAGATTTTACAGGCTAATTGCTAATATATGTCATATATAAGGTGTCTTTGATTATGATATAAGAATATATTTATAAGATGAGTTGATTGAATAATATCATATATTTTGATATTATTTGCTCATAAAGTGTGGAATACAAATTCAGTAAATTTTTAAGGATTTATATTTACAGTCCTTTATACTACTAGATTAAATAAATTTGCGTTAGCAACAATAACTATAAATTATTCTCTATTTAGGCAATATTAAATTAAATATTAAATAAGCGGAGGTTCGGGAAGGTAAGTTCTCTCCCCCTCAATTTAAAATTCAAGGATGATTTTTCAACTTTACAAGTTGGAATTACCGACTGAAAAACTCTATGTTGACAAAGCTCGGCACCAGTCTGACATTTTATACTTCAAATATATTTAATATCTCCCATTAAACTTGTGGCTAATAATATATGTAATAGTTTGTACCGTGACTCTCTCCGTTTGCTAAAAACGATGTTCAAGTTTATAAAGAATATTAACAATTATATGAAAAATAATATGACTGTATTAATTTGATGTGTAATATGTCTACATTAATATGATGTAGAAGTTATCTCTCAAACCCTCGTCCCCCACCTCAATTTCATCCTCTTGTTTCAAACATTGAGCCGAGACTGCCTCTCACTTAAAGTTAAAAATGAATCGATTGAGTAGTATAAGGTTAGTATATAAACTATTATTTCACGTATATCTCTTTGGTGATGAATCAATGGATCACTGGGCTATGAACTTGCTTATGATTAGAGAAATCTAAAATATACATAAAGCATAGGAAATTCTGAAAAAAATTTCCCTAATATAGATTTGATTAATATAAATGAAATCTTATTTTTCTTCACTTTCTGACACATACCATTTTTATTTCCTTTTTTGTGGAAAGATATGCTTACCAGTATTAAATAGGAACCGAGAAGTAGTATTATTAAATATCAATCACACATTAAAATTTGAAATTTAAAAGTTTCAAAATTTAATTTGACTCTGATTCAAACTTCAACTAAGTTGCTTGATAACTTTGAGTACTAATGGTAAGTTATAACATTTTTTACTCTAAAAATTTAATTGCATAAACATTAATCTAATTAAATCAATATTTTAAATCTTGAAAAGTTACTATCCCTACCCACCTATATACTATAAGGTTTACAACATGCTCTCACTTTATCATGTATGAGTGTATACTATATACATGGTAGTAGTGAGGCTTGATGTAAACTTCTCTGATGAAAAACTGTTACGGGCGGTATTAGGCTTTCGCATATCCAACATAGCGAATCCCCAATGATTATTTAACTGCAAGCTGATTAAATGAACTTAAAATTTATCTTCCCATTCTATATATCAAACATGTATGTTAACCTTTGTGTATTTAGGTAAGTCACTTAACTGACTAAGCTGTCTGACATCTTATCGATGCCTGGAGCTAAAAAGATTGTTTGAGGGCAGGAGTGTTTATGCTACCTAAGTTTGACGATGAGAAAAGATGACGAGAATGAAAGAGATGAGAGCTCTACCAATCTCCGTTTTGGAGTGAGGAATCATAGAGTAATTGTTTCGCTTCCCGTGATTTCAACCGAGGCATTTGGCTGACTCTTATTCATAAATACTCTTGCCTCTCACCAATCTCAAAGTTACCTCATTTTCATATGAATAAGACGCTCATCCATAATATAGGATTCCAACTTAAAGTCCAAACCTCAAAGCTATCACAGAACTTAATTGAACTTCTAACACAAATAAGGTAAGTTAAATCACTGATGAAACAAAGCTAAAGTGTAAGCTACCTTGATGATCTTTTATGTCGCCCCAGTCCTATTTTACATGAGGATTGACTCTTGTGTCTGACTACTTACACTTTAAAGTTTCCACTACTTTAATCTTAAAATTCAAATGCTTAACTTTTCCTTCTAGGTAAGTTAAGCTTCAAAAACATTCAATTGAACTCAATGATGCATAAATAATTGCTACTTCTGATCATGACTCGAAAGGGCCATATGAGATTTTTCCACCAAGATCTCTGATACAGTTCAATTCATATATCAATCATACCAAAAAGATCCTTATCATTATAATTGATAGAGTTCATTACAGTCCATCAAGAGATGAAGTTACTCTGCACTTCATGCTGAATCAAATGGGTAAGTTTAAGTAACTATCTATATAAAAGTTGATATTCTGATGATAACCCTTATGGGTTTTATTATGATTTCTATGATTATATATCTTTCGCTCCTATCTGACATCAACTTCATACCAAAATTACTTATGATTTCAAATTGCTTACCAGTTAGTTTAGGTAAGTCTCTCTAAAATCAAGCGATGCCATTAATTGGCACAGGAGAGATAGTTCTTTAAAGATGATATCATAACGCATCTCTGAAATAATTTGATGAGACCGCACTTCGCTGTCTGACTTCTAAATCTCTCCATGAGATGCTTCCATTCAAAAAGGTAAGTTACACTTCAAAACTATGAAGTAATAAAATTTAATGATGAACACAGTAATTGGAGCTGGCAATGGAATTTCCTCCTACGGGGGGCAGTGTGTTGATTAACAAACTATTGATGTTTTTTAAATGTCTTAATCTAATAATTTAAAGGTTTATTACCTATATATTAGTCTGATCAAAAATAAAAAACATCAATTCATAATTTTTCTCGACCCATCATGATCCTAACTTTATCCTTATAGATTCTAATGTTTCAATTAGTTTGCTGACAACTAGCTTCTACCTCAGATTCAGTCTTGAAACTATAGTCAAATTCTTTTATGGTAAGTTCCCTAAACCTATTGAAACTTCAATGATGATCAACGGTTCCGACTACTGAATAACCCGCAAGGGCTATATATGTGGTAGAACATCCATACTTCCATTTAACTGACTCTAATATAAAAATCAATTCTAATCATCAGAGTTTTAATTGTTTGCTTTTAGAATTCTGTCAAGAATCTGCTCTTCGATCACTATCATAATTGAATGACTACTTAGAGTGCATTAACTTTATCAAGGTAAGCCTAACTTCCACCCCTCCATGCATTGAGTATAATTTTGAAGTTTGTGTGCGAGCTTTCATGATGAAGTTATTAGGACTAGAGTTACTGAATCAGACTATAAAAATAGTCGTTGATGACAAACTCTAATACTGATTCAAACACAAACTCCATTATTATGCTCAAATAACTCAACCTGCTATTTGACTTGATAATTAATTTCATACTTGTAGGTTTAATAACGATCAACAGTGATCTTATAACAACTCTGTACTAAGTTAAGAGCTCCTGCATTCTTAGAAATGTAAGTTTCCTCTCATTATAATAAAATGTGGAGAGAGTGGTTTGATTGATATGATGATAATGCTAACTGACACCTCTTGATTGAGACTTTCAGTCCATGATCGGAATTTAGCAAAACTACAAGAGATTTCTGAAGTCTTTCAATACCACTCTATCTCTTGACACCATAAATCTACTTCTTATATATAAGTATGATTCCTAACTTTACTCTATAGGCTTTCAGATAATTCAATCCACTTGCTAGCAAACTATTACAAAGTTCTATATTACTTAGAAAATATTTCAAATCGTTTAATACCTTACATAAAACAATTAAATCAACTCACTCTTTAATCTACATTCATTTCCATCTCTCTCTAAATTTCGATTCTATTTCATTCATAATAAATTTATTAATCAAGATCTGATTGGAGATTATCAAGAATTTCATCATCAATGTTCTCATCTAATCTTTAGAAACTCGCTGATTTTTAATTTCAATTACAAAGAGTAGTATTATTTATAATATTTGTCTTAAATAAAATATACATATTGATATGACATTGCCAAACTTCTAGCCATCGGTTATCACAATAAAAAGCTTGTCCATGAATCTTTTAATCATTACTTAGTATTAAATGTTTAGACCAAGTTCTTAATTCTAGCTTAAGCCAAGTGAAAACTATATTGGCTACAAAGCGGCTGTTGAGCTAGAGTTAACCATATTTTACATTTATTCCATTTAAATAGATTTTATTATATCTTTTGTATTCTTTCAAATTTATGATTTAAGATCCCAAGTGAGTTTATAATTTAAAATTTGTTTATAGAGCCTTTGAGTTTATTATCATTTTTAAGATTTGATTAGAAAATCTATTAAAAAAAATTAAAAAATATCGGTATATTTATCATCAAATTTATTTCTTTTATTAAGAACTTAGCAAAAGCACTTATTTATTAGCCGTACTTATTGGACTTTTGACTATATCTTAAGTATTGCTATTTTTATTACTACTAATAGGGCTTATGAATAAATCAGTCTTAAATGTATCATTTGATGTTAAAACTATTGATTTCTTTCGCTTTTTCGTGCTATTTCTTGATTTAGTTTAAGACTTTTTCTTTTTAATTTTATTAGAAGGCTCTTTGTCTGCTTCAATATAAAATAATAATATTATTCAAAATTGAGATATTTTTATGAAAAAAATAAATCACTTTTTTAAGCAAATTTAATATGAAATAAAAGTTTCATTATTTTGTGCAGTTTTATTAAGCTCTAAGGATCCTCTTCTTGAATTTATTTAAAATCTAGTTGTTTTCTTAATGCTTTAAGATCTCTATGAGTCCCCTCGTTTAAAATTGTAATCATCAAAAATTTCTCCAGATTTCCCTATAAGCTCATCTTTTGAGTCTTAACTTCCAAGCAACATTTTTAAGAAATCCTGCTACATAGAGAAAATGTTATCGTCTTTAGAATTGTTTATTTTTAGATTTTTTATGTTGTTTCTTTGCATATAAGATTTCAACTCGTTTTCTATTGCTCTATAGTTCATGTAAGCTCTCTCCATTTTATCTTAAATTTTTATTGAGAAAATTTCCTAAAAAATACTCAAAAAGATTTTCACTAAATTCTTCTGTAATTAGGTTATAAATTTGTTATATACCAATTTTATCTTAGGTACCTTGCATTTATGAAAAATAAGTGGAAAATTTTAAGTTTAAATGAAAATCAAATATATGAATAGGAATACTTATTGTGATATGCAAAACTTAAAATCTAAAAACAGTTACTGTGTTCAAACACACACATATCATTTGTTGTTTAATCTTAATCATTCTTCTTCAGCGCCTTGTCTTTTTGTCACTTTCTGAAATATCTGTCAACTGCCACTCTTAGTCTTACCAGGTAGTATAGCTAAAAAATAAAAAATTTAGATATGTTTTTTGTAACTTACATTTATTGTGAATGACTCGGCATCTTCTGCTCAGAAATTTTTCCATTTTTTAATAATTCTAATTAATTTCACTTTAATTTATTGATTTCCTATTATAAATCGTAATTTACTTCATAAGCTCGGAGTGCTCCTGCTGATATTTCTATTTTTTGTCTACAAGTTTTTATCGATTGTACTATATATCATCAATAATATAAGCTTTATCTTTTTCGAAGTTTTATGAGAAATGTATCAACTCTCTGATTTATTTATCTCCATGTATTTCCAAGTAAAGCTCTCTCTCTTTTGCATCCATGAATTCTTTGTCTTTTTATTTCACTTGATCTTTAAAATTTAGGTTATTATAATTTATGGCATATATGATATCGTAAAAATTAATCGTGTTAATAATTAAATGGAATATTTTTTTTAATTTCATCTATTCCCTTAATCTATATCGAATTTATAGCTATAAAAAGATATATTATCTATATCTTTGATATCTTATACTTTCTAGACCAGATATTAATACCTAGTATCTTCATATTCTTTGAATTCCTAAAATTCTTACTCAGTCTTGCGAAGTTTATAATGCATGCTTGTATCTTCCTTTTCGACTTCAACTTTCAATTTATTGAATATTCCTTGTTAAGCCTTAATCAAACGCAGTCGCTCGTGCTCTTTCAAGTCATTTGGGTATTAATTTTCTTAGAAATTAAGCAGGTTACGCTTAGAAAATAAAATTATTGCGACTTAACTAATAAGAAAGTTAAATCTGTAAAAAACAAATTTAGAAAACTCTTTCATTTTTTCTACATACCGAATATGGAAAGTATTATTGTCCGCTTTTATAGACTTGATTTTTTTATTTTCCATCATAGAGTGGGCTAAGTAGGAACCACCTTCAATATAAATACTGTTTTGTTTTATATTAAGATCCTCAAGAGATTGGTTTAGTTTCATTGATTGCGAAAGTTCCTTAGCACCTAGGTCTTTGAGAAAATAAATAAATTAATCAACAAATTTAGAAAACAAATTCTTGGAATTAATTTTTATTTTTAACGAGATTGTTGAAGGATAGATCTAAAGCTTGAAGTTAAATTTAGACATTAAATCTCAGGGCTCTAGCTATTTCAATAAAATTTTCTAAAATAAAAACTTAAGCTTAAATAAAATAAGAAAAGTATAGTTCCATCATTCTGAATAAATATTGTGTTAATTAATATTAATTCTTACATCAATAGAATTATGCGACAGGTATAGCTACTTTAATTTAGTATTCTTATGCAAACCTCTGCCAATTGCCCCAGCTATTCTGTCATCAATCTTACACTCATTTAATGAAATTATTTCCAAGGAATTGTTGTATACGAAAAACTTCTCAATAAAAGTTGTACTAGAAGTTTTAATGTCCAAAATGTTTTAGTCGAGCAGCAAGTGTTTTAGAGTACCTTCATTCATCAACACAGTGAGAAGTGTTTCTAGCCCAATAACTAAATTTATTTATTAACAAACTTATAATTACTTGAAATATTGCATTTTGATAAATTGAGCTTCTGGAGTCTAGGTGTAATAAAGAAAAAATAATCATAATATTTTATGTGAATTTTCAGGATCAAAATCTTCATCTAGAATTGTCAATGTCTATTTTTTCTAAACTTTTTTAACACTTTTGCTTTCACTTTCCTCGTCGCTTGATTCAAAATTTCTTAAATTGTTTGAACTAAATAAGTAATCCACAATAGTTTATGCTCCATTATCCTTTAAGTCATTCTCACTTATGTCCAATTGCAATAAACTTAATGGTAGTGATTTTACCAGGTATTTCAGGCCTTAATTTGTAAATAAATTTCCTCTTAAATTTAATTCTATCAAGCTTTTGTTATGAATAAGGCCTTAGGCAATTACTTTAGCGCCTCTATTTCCCAAACTACAGCTTTTTAGTGACAAGTGATTGAGAACGCAGGTGTTTTAAGTTTCAATAAAATAAGTCTTAATCATTTATGAGCCCTTTGGTCCTATTAGATTCTTACTAGGCCCTTCATTTGAATCTAAGTTTAAGTCGATTATAGAATTATTGGCAATCAACTAAGCAAAAAGGTAATCTGTACCTTTATGACTCAACGCATTATTGCTTAAATTTAATTTGATTATATGTGACTAATAAGGAAGGGAGTTTGATAAATTTACAACACCCTCGTCCCCAAGTTTGTTCCTAGATAAATCGTAAGTGCTAACATGCTAGTTTTTAAGCATATATTTAGCAAAATTCATAGAACAGTTTGCACCCAGATATTAATTTAGGAGTATAACTTTTCCATTAATACAGTATTCTGTTAAATGCTTGTGGAAATGCATGAAAGCTTGCTCTTAAAATGGTAAATTGTTATCCTAGAGTTTTGCATGAAATAGTTTTAAGATTTGTTTTTCTGTTAAAGACTAAACTTAAGGTTCAGTGTGCTTCATAAATTATAGTAAAGATATAAAGAATAGCTTGTTAACCTTGAAAGCTGTAGGACTAAAAGATGAATGCGATTTATTCAAATGGTTTATCTAATAACTTGTCATTTAACTCACATTAGAAGATAATAAGAGTTTTCTAGATTATGGTGTGTATTCCATTCTTAATTAACTTTTATTGTTAAATTCAACTTTTCCTTTTCGTATAATATTTCTAAATGGGCTGTTTTAGTATCCCATAATACTTTGTATATTTGAAGTAGCTGGTCTCTGATGATTGACAATCAAATTGCTTGAATCTATATCAAGACTGACACCAGATTTTGTAAGATCAAAAATATTTGCTGTTCGATTGAAAGTTTATTATTAATTTTATTGATTTTCATCTTTCTCATTACTTTAAACTATGTTGATAATTTATACTTCTGAGATGTCTTTATGAAGAAAAGTTGCAGAGATTGCATTAGAGTTTTAGTAATTCTATTTTGGGCTAGGTTTAGCTGTGACAGGCCTAGTTTTCCTATATTAACTGAGTCCCCCTCTAAAGTTCTAGAGCGATTTATTCATAATAGATCTATCCCCGACAAAATTTTGATTTTGAAGTTAGCCCTCTAGTTTTTATTAAGTAAAGCCTAGATTACTATTTAGAGCTATATTGAAACTTGAAGTATTATTACTAAGATCGAATCAACTAGGACTAAACTGATTTCCACTATTTTTTCCAATGACACCTTTATTAATACTTTATCTTGTGCTTTTGATTTAACTATAGCTTATATTATTGGCAAACTTTCTTTCTTAACCAATCATTCTAGCACTGGCTGTCTGCATGCGCTAATTAGATAAGTTTCTATACCTAAATTCACTTTTTATTCTTTTTGCAGCATTAAGAGGATTAGTATTAGAGAAATTAGATAAGTCTCTTTGTGAAACAGGTTTATCTTGGCTAGTGTTTGGATGAAGAGTATTTTATAAACCTTATAAAGCCATTTAATCTTAGAATATTGTTTGACGCCTTCTAGCTGTGGTTTTTGCAGACAAAGCTACTATAAAAATATTAAATTAAAAAAGGAAATACTTACACCCATTTCCATTGTTCGCAGCTTTATTTTTGTAAATTGCATTACTATTGTTGATTAAATTAGGGTTGAGGAATTGATCTTTAGAAGCTAAGTTACTACTTGCTCTTAAATGATTGTTTTTGAATAAATATAGACTCTGTGAAGTTTAATTTAAATCAGATCTATGATTTGTGATTCTTTGTTAACTCTATTTATCAGAATAATTAAAAACAAATTTCAATTTCTAACGAAAAAAATCATAATAAATAAACTCTTTTTTGAAACTGTAAATACTCTTATTTAAATTTATCAGTTGTGCTTAATTTATCAAAAGCCATTAAATCTCCATCTCCATTACTAGTCAACTGTAAATGTTTCTACATTAAGAAATTAAGGGCTTGGTCCTTTGTGATAGATTTCTAGTTCAAGACATTTCTGTGTTTTTGAGTTTACCCTAAACTCAATTGGTGCATGTATTTTAGGTTGTTATTCAATCTCTCTATTCTTTCTTTTTTTATCTGTAAAAAGTAAAATATGGATGTGAGTATAGAAAATTTACTCTGGGTATTTTCCATTCAGAAGATCCTTAAACACATGATAAAAAATTTAAGACTAAGGATTATTGTATATTTTAAACATAGATCATGTAAATATTAACTTACAGTATCTACTTCCTTATTTAGTATTTTTGATAACTTGTTATAAGTCTCCAATATTTCATTGTGCTACTAGATTTATTATGACTTATTTTTCATTGATATATTTTATTTATTAAAAATTAAATAATTTATTGAGTCCAATTAGATTTTAATTATAAATTAGTAATAAATTTTTAAAAAATGTAAACAAAGAAATCTCTGTAAAAATTGCAAACTCTAAATTCCCTTTAATGTTATTTTTAAGTAATTATAGTATTTTTTAAAAAAATAAATATAGGTTATTTTTAATTATTTTCTCAATTAACTTTCACCCATTTATAATTCCCATTTAACAATGAAATCTTTGTTCTCTACTAAAAATCAAGGATATCCATATAAATTAGAGAAGGGAAAAGACGGAGCAATAATCCTAAATCCATTGTAGTAACACAAATATTCACTCATTTGGATGCATGGTTTGGGGGATAGTCCTGCTAGTTTTGTAGATTTGTTTATGAATAGACAATATCAACTCTTAATTAATATCTTTTTACTGAAATTTTCTACAAACAATGAACACATAACTTAGTTTTACTTTATTATTTCAAATCATTTATATAAACTCACACCCGATCACTGCAAGGTAATACTATTGCAAGCCCCTAATAGACCTGTAACAATGAACGGTGGCTATGTTATGCCCTCATGGTACGACATTAACATTGTTAAGAAACAGGACATGATGTCTATGGAAACACTCTATAATAAATATTCTTAAGAAGAACAAGAGGAGAGCTATCAAACTGTGAGAAGCATTTTAGAGGAAGAGAGGACTTAGAATAACATTCAGCCACAGAATTTTAAATATTTAAATCTTTAACTATCTTGTATATACCCAACTTAATTTTTTACTCTACTTATAATAATCGAAAATGAATTTGTACGTAGGAGGCTTCTCACAAGGATGTGCTATGTCAATAGCAACTTTCTTGAAATATGAATTTGGTGTGGGTGGAATAATAGGTCTAAGTGGAATGAACGCCTTAAAATTTGATATATCAAAGATACCTGCATATTGTACACGTGCTTTTATTCATTTAATAATAAAATGCCACCGTTAACATATTAATTCTACCAATTCTAAGAATATGAAGAGAAAAAAAAGACAAATATCTGGTTATATCATGGTATCGATGATAACATGATAAGAATTGACATCGCAAAAATGTCTTATGAAGCTCTCAGATCAAAAGAACATGGCTTCAATCAAAACCCCAAAACCCCTTAGTGAGGTTTATAAGTGCTTTGATTAGTAGGGTAAAGTTGGGGTTTTATTAGGGTTAGTAGAGAAAACGCAAGTTTAATTAGACTTTAATATGTAATTTAATGAGTATTAGTTTAATTATATCACACGAATTTTACTTGCTTGTCTTTGTTGTATCTCTTGAATCTCACTTTCTTTAGTGGTTCGAGCATATCGTCTAAGGATTGTCTTGGATATGCTGGAGCTCTTACTATTATCTTCTCTACAATCTTCTTTATCTCTTAGCATACATCATCTTGTTTTATGTGCTTCTCAGCTAGATTTATTGATTATTTTTCATATTTTGTATTAATGTAAGTCATGCTCTCCATATCGCACTCTAAAATTATTGCAGCTATTGCCCAAACATCCCACTAAATAGAGCCATTAGTCCTTTTCTCTCTGATTGGGAAGTAACCTGGAGTACCAAGAACCTTTGCTAAGGTTACAATCTCTTATCTTAAGGCTCTATTAAAATCGATTACAACTACTCTAAAGGGCAAAGGTTTAGCATAACATTTTCAGGCTTCAAATCTCTATGAACGTATCCAAGCTCGTGAAGTTCCTAAACACCCTTTATCATATTAGATAGAATATCATTCAAGTCATCTGGGTATCTGTTTTAATATAGATAATCTCGGAGAGTCATTTAAAACTTTTTTAGCCTTAGTGCGATGAAACCAAACCCTAAAATAACACCATCTAGCTTGAGCAAATTCTTGCAATCTTTTTTCTAAGCCTCTCTAAGTACAATATATTCGTTAGCAAACTCATTTTGATAATGCTCGTTTTTAAGGAGATAGCTGAAAGGATATACCTTGTAGGCATAGTCATCAACCACTATGAGTTTTGATTTAGCAGGTACGTTTATATGTAAGTAGTTTTCAATACAACTGCTAAGGTCTACTGCATTTAGTGCAGGAATATACATGGCTCTCTCTTAAAAGCATCCTAAAAAGACATTACCAGCAGATTGATTCATTAATTCTATTCGCTTCTGCCGCTTGAGCTTCTCCTGTTGTTCTTTTTAAGTCTCAAGATTATTAGATTTTCTTTTAGCGGGCACTAATTTCTAAGTCTCTTTATCTTAAATCAAGAACTCACTTAGGTGATGCTTCTGCATATGTTTCTTAACTTTAGCTGAGTGAGTATAAGACTTCTTACAAGTCGTGCACTAGTACCTGCCATCGACCTTATCATGCTTAAAATACACCTTAGCTTTCCCAGAGTGAACCTCTTTCATATGTCTCTTCAAACTGGAATCAGTAGAGAAAAAGTTTTAGCAGTCTTAGCATTCAAAAGTTTTAATCCTTTAAATCTGAAGCTGTTCCTTTTCCTCCTCAACATCTTTTATTGATGTTTAAACTTCTATTTCAGCTTTCTCTTTCATGTTTTAAACCTATATAATAAAAACCTGTGCTTCAAATTCAAGAGCTCTTAGCTCTGCCACCCTCTCAATATATATAACTTCTTATTTCTTGGTTGAACCAAAGTTAAGCATTGATTGACCTGCTCCTAAAAGTGCCGCTCTACGATTTAAGTTGACCGCCATGTTTAAATTCAAATTTAAATTTCTATTATAAAGCTCTTAAAACCTCTATAGCTATAGCTGGACTATATAGGAGTTGCTACAGCATTAATGATGGTTTGATCTCAGCTCTTAGACTTCATATTTATACTCAGTTTATAACTATAATTTTTGTAATTTTGCACTTAATAATTTTGATTCTGGTACCAACTTCAGATAAAGTTCAGGTTGGTACTGGTACCAATTAAGTTTTGAACCAGATTGGAACTTTTCCATTAAAACCTCACTGGATTAAATCTAGGTACAAATTAAGTTTTGGTACTATTAAATTGGTACCAATTAAACTTAAACGATTTTAGTACCGGTACTAATTAAATTTAAACAAATTTAGTACTAATTTAATGGAACTAAATTGATAAAAATGGAGCTCCA
>ARYC01000351.1:0-16526 GCA_000711775.1 Oxytricha trifallax | reverse complement strand
TTCCATGTCACTTTCTAAAATTATTGCTGCTACTGCCCAGACATCCCATTAAACAGAACCATTAGTCCACTTCTCTCTTATTGGAAAGTACCCTGGAGTACCAAGTACCTGCGCTAAAGTAACAATATCTTATCTTAAAGCTCTATTGAAATCGATTACCACTACTTCTAAATGGAAGAGATTCAGCATAATGTTTTCAGGCTTTAAATCTCTATGCACATATCCAAGTTCGTGCAATTCCTTAACACCATGTATCATATGTGAGAGTATATCGTTCAAATCACCAGGGTATCTATTGTGATATAGATAGTCTCTCAGAGTCATCTCAAATTCTTTAGCCTGAATGCTATGAAACCATAGCTTAAAATAACACCATCGAGCTTTAGCAAATTCTTGCAATTTTTTCTTTAGGCCTCTCGAAGTACCATGTATTCTTTAGCAAACTCATTTTAATACTGTTGGTTCTTAAGAAGATAGCTGAAAGGATACACCTTGTATGCATACTCATCAACTACTATGAGCTTTGCTTTTGCAGGCACGTTTATATTCAAGTAGTTTTCAATACAAGTGCTGAGATCAACTGCATTTAATGCAGATATACTCATAGCCTTCGCTTAGAAGCATGCTAAAATTGTATTGCCTGCTTCCTGGTTCATCGATTCATATCGCTTCTGTCTCTTGAGTCTTTCTTGCTGCTCTCTTTGTGACTCAAGAGTATTAGATTCTTTTTGCTGGAACTAATTTTTAAGTTTCTTTATCCTGCATTAAAAATTCACTCAAATGATGCTTCTGCATATGCTTCTTTACTTTTGCAGAGTGTATATGACTTCATGCATGTTGTACATTAGTACCTTCCATCAACTTTATCATGCTTGAAATAGATTTTGGCTTTGCCAGAGTTTATCTCTTTAAGGTGTCTCTTCAAGCTTTACTCAGTAGAGAAAAGATTCTAGCAGTCTTCACATTAATATGTTTTTATCTTTTCAATAGGTTGCTGTTCTTTTAGCTCCTCAACATATTTAATTTATGTTTAAAGCCCTATATCTGCTCTACCCTTCTAGTTTTATACTTCTATTTTGAAGACATCTACTTCAAACTCAAGAGCTCTTAGCTCAACCTCTCTCTCAACATAGATTACTTCTGGTTTCTTGGAGGACCCAAAATTGAGCTATGATTATCCTGCTCCAAGAGAAACTGCTTTGCGATTCAAGTTAGCCGCCATGTTTTAAATTCAAATTTAAATTTCTATTATTAAGCTCTAATAACTTCTCTGGTTATAGTAACTTTGTATAGGAGTTGGCATTGCAACAACAATGGTTGATTCTTAGGCATAAAACATCATATTTGTACTAAGTTTATAACTATAAATTTTCTAAATTCATGCTTAATATTTTTAATTTTAGTGCCAACTAAGATAAAATTCAGGTTGGTACTGGTACCAATTAGGTTTTGAACCATATTGGAACTTTTCCATTAAAACCTCATTAGTTTAAAACTAGGTACTAATTAAGTTTTGGTACTATTAAATTGGTACAAATAACGAATTTAGTACCAGTACTAATTAAATTTAAACAAATTTAGTACTAATTTAATGGAACTAAATTGATAAAAATATAGCTCAATCTCTGCAGTTTGTTACAGCTTCTGCAAACTTTCCACGTATCTTTGCAGGGTTGACCTCCTATAAGATGCCCATATTTAATAGTAAGATTTTAAAAAATAAGATCAAGAAGTCTATAAGTTATAATTTGAAATTCATTAATAGGAAGAGGAACAAAGATGGAATCACTCAATGATCAAATGAAAAGAGTCGAGGCTCAAGAAATGATCTCAAGATTCAGAAGTAAAGAAGATCTCTATCGATACCTAACTTAACATGGTAAGATAAATAGATGACTATTAACATATTATACAGTTGGTTTTTTCCTTCCAACGATGAAAGGTACCACAAAATTTCATTCTTGAAAGCAATACTTTGTGAGGAGAAGAAAGCTTTTAAAAATAAAGAGATTAAACTAATCGAAATTCCCAACTACCCCGAGATTTCAGTCACTAATCTTTATGAGGATGCCATGTAAGATGAGGAAGTGGCAGTTTACCTTCCTACCAAGAAAAAACTCTCTAATAAACTACCAGAGAGGAACTTTTTCTTTGGTGTTCTTGGTACAATAAAAGAGGATTATCTCAGAGAAATTATTGAAGAAGCACACAAGAAACGATATTCTATCTCTCCTAAAGACTAGAAGAAGCAAGGCATTCTAATAAGCTCAGCTTGGCTAGAGGAACTTAAGAAGCATCCTTATCTTTCAAGTAAGCTTTGACATATAACTTTGTAGGAAAATCAGGCACTGGTATATATCTTATGAAAGAGCATGCTAAGGTTCATAGAGAGAGAAAGTCACAAAAAATTCATGAAGTGAGCAAGAGACTTTATAAAGATGTTTAAAAGCCAGATGAAATGAACATAGATGCAGGAGCTGGCACAAAGAGAAGAAATATGGGCCCAAACAAGCCATAAGAAGAGGAGAAGAAAGAGAACCCCAACCCATTTATGGGCCAGT
The DNA here is from genome assembly GCA_000711775.1 of Oxytricha trifallax. Lineage (NCBI taxonomy): Eukaryota > Ciliophora > Spirotrichea > Sporadotrichida > Oxytrichidae > Oxytricha > Oxytricha trifallax. The sequence goes on along the minus strand of ARYC01000351.1, from coordinate 13,965 downwards.
TTAATATGTGAATATATTCATTCGTTTAAATCTAAAACTTATTTATAAACATTCTTCCCTCTCTCGCACAAATTGTTGTCTTATCTACGCTCACTCTCTTACAGCTGCTTTGAATCAAGTCTACTGTATTGATAAGCAAGTCATGCATAAGATGATACAGCAGAAGCTTCTTGTAGTGAGTTCTTGATTTAACTCCAGTAGAATTCAATTCCATTAAATTAAGGGCTGTAAGGAACGTTGTATACAGGAGTTATGTTTAACTCTTCACAAGCTTTCTAGACTCCTTAGTCTTATGAACAGACAGGTTATCAACAAACAGGATGATCTCTTGGTTGCTATACTTCTCTCTGAGCTTATCTAGGAACTCTACATACTACTCTCGCTTAATAGAGCGAGGGTGAATCACATAACTCTCTAAGCCTGAATCTTCACTTATACCAGCTAAAATTGCATGGGTGACTACCTTCACCTTTTAGTAATAAACTTCTATGTTATCATACTTCTTGTACCATGACTTATTAATAAAAGTGTTGAACGTAAACACAGCTTCATCTGCATGATGAACTTGATGTTATTATCAATAGCTCTCTGCATTTAATCATATATATAGTTTAAATTATTACTATAAAATGGCACTGTAAAATCAATCACTCTCTTCACTCTGTTGACAGTCTTGAAAGTAATACCATTTCGTCTATAAATATTGGTTATAGTCTAAGGAGAGATACGCATGTTTGGAAACTTGCGATGAAACATGACAGCTCGCTAGTCAAGAGGAAAGTGTGCCCAATACTTTAAGTCTTCGAGTCGCAGAGGAAGTCAATATGGTGCTGTGAGAACTTTTATTTCTTGCAGGATGTTTTCAAGAGCCTGAGTTATAATTTTAAACAGCTAACAAGCAATGATACCTAACAGTTGAGGCACTCTTGTGTAGGAGTCTTACTATGGCTGTATAATTCAACACTGGTTTGACTTAGTCTATATTAATACTTGTACCATACTAAGCTTAAGCAGTAAATCTAAATATTATTCATCATATATAGACTCTAAATTTCGCTAATTTCTATTTCTCATTTTGAAAATTGGCATAATTCTCTACTAACCCCAATAAGACCCCAACTATACCCTACAAATCAAAGCACTTATAAACCTCACTAAGGGGTTTTGGGGTTTTGAATGAAGTTGCTTACTTCTAAGTAAAATTGAGACAAGGTGAATTTACTGGAAGAGAAGATCTTCTTATTAAAGTTCAATCGTCTGAGCATAAGGGAGACCCTGATCTCTATATTTCAAAGGCAAGGAAAATGGCGTAGAAATTTTACTTGAATATGTTTATCATTGCAAATCTTTGAAAAGTCATAGAATCGTAAGTCTAAATGATTTTACTGTAGAAAAATACCAATCCAAATAGCAAATCGAATAGTGATTAAGCATGTGAGACAAGTGGAAGAGACATTTGCTCAATAAATCACAGCTAGCTTGCTGCTAATCAATACATTTACATGGGAGTGAAATGTTTGGAAGATTGTAGATTCTAATTAATCGCAAGTCTTATGGAGCCAATCATTTTAGAGGATGCAGCAGATTTATAACTAAATTTCCATACTGATGAGACTAAGTTCTTCAAGTTTTACGTACCAGATGGATCCGCATCTAAAGATGAAGAAAATAGAGTGAGCTCAGTGACTCTTACTGCATCTCTTATACTATCTCAATAAGACAACATCATTCTAACAGCAACCGTAGTCAAAGATTAGACTCCAAATACCAAATCATCAAGAGGTGTTCCAGGATAGAGAAAGAGACAGGTTTTGAGACTATCTGAGTAATCAGGTACAGATTGGTGCACAGATTGCTGGATTAATATTTTGGTTGATGTTACCGAGAATGGAAAGTATTGTATCATCGGTAAGTCAATGTAGGTGTGTCTTAGCTTCAAGCAGATATTAAAGTAGATGATGTAGCTTTTTTCGGAGACAAAACATGCTACAAGTATTATGTTCAAAACACCGAGTCTGATTTTGTATTGAAAGTTCAGCAGTACTCAGGACTTATTAGTTTCACAGTCAATCCCAAGAAACCAGCTGAATCATATGATTCAGCAGCTTTTAGATATGTAGGAACTTAAAACTCCGTTTTAAAGAATACACCTAACAAAAGAAGAAATGAGTCTTAGCAAAAGGGTCTTTACTATATCTGTGCAGTACCACATATGACTTCTACCTACTCTATAGTTGTAACAGAACCTTCTAGAAACTAGTTATTCACATATCTTTAAGATAGGTATGATGAGACAGGAGAAATTCAAGGTTCAGATTTAGTACTTTACATTTACAAAGAACCACCTCTTGAGTATAAGGGAGAATATATCTAATTTAACTTTAAGCTTAATGTGATCAGTGGAAAGGCTCCATTCCTAGGAGTTGTTTTCTGTAAGGACAAGAAAGATCATAAGAAATGTGTGTAAGGCTTGAAAGCATCAGAAATTACTAGCTCTGGTAGCACATTCACTAAGGGTACCTAAGTAGGAAATGACATGTACATTATTGTTAATCAAAATTGTTTTAATAAATAAGATTTAATGAAAGAGGATTTTCAAAGTTATTTCAATATTGTAGGAATACATTTGATTTGGGAAAATAAATTATAATTAAATTAATCAAAATAATAATTCGTGGCAGTTAACTGTTCACCCCTCCCCCACCTCCATATAAATAATTTTTTCAGTGTAATTTTTATTGCACTGTGGGCGGCTATTACATATAATGATTTATTTTTATAAGATTTCACTCTATCCGTCAACATTTTTGTGTAGATGATCTCATAGGAAAATATATAAAAATCAAAGCAAATGTTATTTTTATAAATAATATTAAATATTTTTAGATAAGAAATCTTTTTTTAACATTCATATTATTGTACTTTTAATAAGTTAACCAAAAAATTCAAAATAAATGCACATACCAGTTTAATAAGGAAATTTTTGGTTAGCATATTAAAAGTACAATAATATGAATGTTAAAAAAATATTTCTTACTAAAAATAACATTTGTTTGGATTTTTAAATATTTTCCTATGGGAGCTTGTTCACAAAAATGTTGACGAAAGTAGTGAATCTTATAAAAATAAATCATTTTATGTAATAGCCGCCCGCAGTGCAATAAAAATTACACTGAAAAAATTATTTATATGGAGGTGGGGGCTCGGTTTGGGGTGGGGCTCGGGTTGAACATATATCCTTTGATAAGACTAAACTGCTTTTCTACATGCTTCGTTAACTATTCTTAATTTGTAAAATTGTTTAAATAAATATTATATCAATTTTAAACGCATTGTATTCCTCTAATTTATATCGAAAGCATTAACCACCTTCGTCATGTCTTCCACTTCTTCTGCAATTTCTAAAGTCTACCCAATCTTCTAATCTGTAGTTGCCATTGTTATTGTCTTATCTTAAAATATTTCTTGCCATTTTTCATCAAAGATAACATCATTTACGAATTTCTAATCATCAAACTCAGACATTAGCTCGGTATCCCTCGATAATTGATCATTAAAATTTCTAAAGAGTAATTAAAAGTATGTTGAAATTTGGAAGAAGGCAAAATAAATCAAAATGCAAGGATATTAGAAACAAAAACATTATTAAATTACTCATCTGTGTATTTCGAAACAATAGCACTCACTCTTATGAGATTTAGGTCTTCAAAGTGATTAGTAAGTCATTATCAATTGCAAGCATAAGTCGTGAATGTAGTTAGTAGTAAATGCAGCATAATCACAAGTAATACTGTTTGCAATATTAATATTCCCTCTGCTCGTTCATTCATGTGATGTCTGAAGTGCACGTTGTTTGCGTCTTGAATAGTAGGTGCTGTATGGGTTGTAAACATTCTGCTTGTGAGTTCCATGACAAGGGTTTCTATTAGTGTCGTATTTAGCGCTGGCTGGGAAGAGTGATCTGTACCATGTCTTGCACTAGGCATTCTCCTTGCTCTGTTCATCTCTGCGTCTCTTGCAGTATAGCTTAAAGTACCATTCTGTCGTTGTCATCGATAGCTTCTTAAGGAACCATCGCTGGGAGTGGCTTGAAGTCTTGTCTTGAGTACACTCATCCCATTGCTTAGTCAGGTCGCCTGGTCTTTACATTATCTTTTTTGAATTCAAGAATATCAGTATTGCTAACGCAGTAAGGGGCGAACTTTCGACTGGGGGGCGGCCAGGGGCACCACGCGATTTACCACATTCTCTTCTGCGGGGGTGGAGTCTCCTACCAAGACATCTACTCCAGGGGCCGAGATATCTAAGCATCTTCTTTTTCCGGACCACCCTATGGTATTAAGCGAGCGCTTTGGGGCACATTCCTTGGTAATGGTAACGATGATGCTGATCAAATTAATCTTAAACGTGCGAATCTCCCAAGCCTACTAGCCTTTTCCTCTCTGCCTAGAGCCTTTTCCTCTATCTTGCTGTGCTGGACGCTAATGCGGATTCCTCAACTATGCTAAAGATTTCAATTAAGATGGAGTGCTCTTACTAATGGGGGAGAGGAGGAATCTTGATGTAGTGTACACTGCGCGCTGCTCTCGTTGGCGTCTCAACCAATGGGGTTCCCATCCACTCTGGCACTTCGGAGCTCTTTTACGACTTCTTCGCACCAATGGGAGTAGGCTCAGATACCAAGAGAGTCGAAGTTGATCAATGTTTAGGAAGCAGCGAATATTAGACTTTCTATCACTACTACTCATTCAGTCCCTGCGCTTATACCAACAGTCTCAGCGCAAATGGAGTTGCCCCATCATGCTCTTCTAACCCCCAATGCACCAAGGACTACTTGACATACGCTAACACCATCCTCTCAACTGCCCACAGAGTCACAAGTATTGCCGGTATTGCAAGAGACGGTCACAAGATTGTTGGATCATACAAAGCCACTGGGGTTTTATGGCAGCCATGTGATGTTGCTGGTTGTAATGGTGTTACAGTAAATGGCAAATACGTCTATGTTTCCACTCTCCTCTTCCCCTTCTTCCAAGCCTGGTGGGCTCCCCGCTGGTAGTACTGGTACAGTGTTGTCACTACTCGAAGGCATTAGTACAGGTCATGCATTCCTTGTCATCCTGGATTAGATTAGTGTCTAAGGGGGTCGCCATTTATAGCTGTTATGAATAATTTTAAAGTCTGATTAATAACATTAAAAGTCTTAAATACTCACTCATTTAATTTGGTTGCTTGTTGATTTGTGAAGACCCCCTATATATATATAAGACCCTAGTTTAAAATATGACTAGCAACCAAATATTAATAAAAATTATTGATTTATTTGAATTTGAATTTAAATTTACCAACTTCCTTATTCCATCACAAATCATACTTTTATATAACTTCGCCAAATAAACGTAACTCCTTAAACCCCGTTTGTCATTTAATACAGAAGATTTGTAGTTAAGAATAAATAAATATAAAGAATTATTTAAAGGGTTATATTATAAATAATTGGATTAAAAATTAAAACAAAAAGCTCGATTAATTTTCATTATAAAGTAGACTAATCAGGATTTTGCAAATTTAATATAAAAATTAATAAATTTATATTATATCAGGCAATTATAAATTAATATTTATTTAATTGTTCATACATTTGGCAAAATTAAAAAAATTTTAATATTAAACCATAAAAAAACGAATTAACTCAGTTAATATAACAATATTCTTAAAAGACATATATTTACTTAAGTAGAATTATATTTCTTGATGTTTAATGTAAAATAATAATAATCTAGTTCTGTAGATTTCAGTAAAATATAAAAGGTTTTGATAAAAAAAAGACAAAAAATATCATAAAAATATTAATGAAAATACTATTCTTGTCAAAACTTAAAATTAAAAGCTAGAGAAACAATAATACTAGCAAATTTAAAAATAGAATGAGGTATATAGAAGAATGTATATAATCAATAAATAAAATTTAAAAAATGAAAGAAATTAATTGTATATTTCTATATTTAGTATAAACTAAAAAACTGATATTTGATTATGTCCGAATGAAATAAAAAATATCAGCAAGATATTCTAGTTGGAATAAATTATGAGAAATAGATAAGTAATTATTAAAATGCTAAAAGAACTCTTTTAAAGTTAGTATGTAATCATAGTCCAATAAACTATTAAATATTAAGTAATTTATTTAAAGGCTCAGGTCCAGGGCAAAAATATATTTTCAAAAATAATAAAAATTAAATGTCTCGGTCACCCAGCTCTAGGGTCATTTAATTAAGGTGCGGAGAGTTCAATTTCAATATGAGAATTACTTATCTTCAAAAGATAGCTGAGATATAAAATTTTTAATTTCTTAAAATCATAGTAAATTATAAAATCTTTTTAAAAAGTTTAAAATAATATATTCGACTTTACAATATTTTAGAAATTTATTAATCCTAATTTTTATATATCTTAGTTTATTCTGAATCCTTCTCTTTTCTTAAGTTCTTATAGTATCTATTATGAATTTTTTTAAATTTTAAACTCTACATATTTCATTTTTTTACCTAATTCTTATTCTTTTTAATGCCTTTTATTAAACATTTTAATATCTATTTTTATTTTTATTTTATTTATTCTTTGGTCAATTCATTTGTTTTGTTTCAACTTCTTTTTTATTACTGATATTTTTATATTAACAAAAAAAACATTGCATTGTTATGTCATGTAGATATTTAAAATTTATATTAAATATGTTTTTCTTAAAAATAATTAAAAAAATTTGTAGATTCGAGCAAGTTGTAGAAAATTAAATATTCAAATTTGCAATTTGAAATTTTTAATAATCATTTATATAAGTTTTAATAATTAATTAAAATTTTCAACAACTTTATTGAATCTCTTGTTTGAGTTTACAGTATATTTTTATATTGTTTCTGTATATTTTATATTCTCACAGCAAAAAACGTTGATGTCTATTACATCAATGATTTCTTTATTATTGCTTTTAATATATTTCCAATAAAAATATGGCGAGTTATAATAAAACCGACCGAGATAGCTGGCAAAATAATTAATAAAAACAAATATTTATTAATAGTTAATATAAAATATTTCTTTATTCATTAAATTAAAGTTGCAGATTTTAACTGCATAAATATAAATTAGTTTTAATAATCTAATCGAGATAATTTTAATAAATGTTCAAAATGATGTATAAACTTTATCATAAAAGTTAAAATTTTGTATGTTAGTAATTGAATTTCTAAAACTTTTATTACTTCAAAATTAACTTCTAACTAATGATATTGTATATTTGTTATTAAATAAATAGATTTAATATATTAAATTTATAGAATCATCTTAGAAACTTGAATTTAACTAGTTTATTATATTAAATCTATTTATTTAATAACAAATATACAATATCATTAGTTAGAAGTTAATTTTGAAGTAATAAAAGTTTTAGAAATTCAATTACTAACATACAAAATTTTAACTTTTATGATAAAGTTTATACATAATTTTGAACATTTATTAAAATTATCTCGATTAGATTATTAAAACTAATTTATATTTATGCAGTTAAAATCTGCAACTTTAATTTTATGAATAAAGAAATATTTTATATTAACTATTAATAAATTTTTGTTTTTATTAATTATTTTGCCAGCTATCTCGGTCGGTTTTTTTATTATAACTCGCCATATTTTTATTGGAAATATATTAAAAGCAATAATAAAGAAATCATTGATGTAATAGACATCAACGTTTTTTGCTGTGAGAATATAAAATATACAGAAACAATATAAAAATATACTGTAAACTCAAACAAGAGATTCAATAAAGTTGTTGAAAATTTTAATTAATTATTAAAACTTATATAAATGATTATTAAAAATTTCAAATTGCAAATTTGAATATTTAATTTTCTACAATTTTTTTCAAAATTAACTTTGGTTTCTGAGATTTTACAATTTTTTTACAGTTAGCAATTTTATTTAAAAATTTTATGACTAATTTCATATTTTTAATGTTTTTCGTATTTTTAGCATTTTAAATTGTTTTATAATCTATAATTCCCTTTTATTGATTTATTTATAATTTTTTCTTTTTCTTTATTAATATTAGAATCTAGAAATGATTTTTAATTTTATATGAGAAAATTAATGAAATTATGAAAATTATTTATCAAGAACGTAATTCTCCAAAATTTCCTTTTATCTAATGTTATTTATTATCAGACCTTACTTTTTAGACTTAAATTCTTTTATTTTATTTACAATTTTTTTTTCTTGTTTATTTTAATTTTATTAGTTTTATATGTTTACTTAATATTAAGATACTTAATTATATATTCTTATTTATCATAACTCATTGATTCTTTATTAATTAAGTATATAGTTTTATTTGAAAGTGAAAGAACATTTTATTCAATAAATGTCATTTTGAATTTTAAATAAAAATCAGATAATTCTATAAGGTTGAATTTTTTAAGTGTAAGATAAATTTTAGATTAATCAATAATTTTGAATATATAAATTTGAATTAAGACTTAAAATACCAAATAAGGGAAAATACACACATTTGAGAGGAAAAGCTAATGCAAATATTTCGAAAAGTATTTATTGAAATCTTACAAGATATTCTGACTGTGTAGATTCAGCGCATATGCGCTAAATTAAATCGAGGGCACGGCAGACTTTTTTTAGGTCGAAATCGCATTCTTAAATAAAAATGTCCCTATGGGACAATAGTGCTTTAATTGATAAATTCTTAATTAATAATAATAAAATTAGTAATATAATTTTAATTTTTATTAAAAAATTAAATATTTTTAACTTGATCAATTATCTTATTAAAGAAATCACATTAGTAATAACTTTTAAATTTAATAAATTGCGTAAATTTAAAAATTACTAATTTTATTATTATTAATAAGAATTTATCAATTAAAGCACTATTGTCCCATAGGGACATTTTTATTTAAGAATGCGATTTCGACCTAAAAAAAGTCTGCCGTGCCCTCGATTTAATTTAGCGCATATGCGCTGAATCTACACAGTCAGAATATCTTGTAAGATTTCAATAAATACTTTTCGAAATATTTGCATTAGCTTTTCCTCTCAAATGTGTGTATTTTCCCTTATTTGGTATTTTAAGTCCTTAATTCAAATTTATATATTCAAAATTATTGATTAATCTAAAATTTATCTTACACTTAAAAAATTCAACCTTATTTAAAAAATAGAACCTTATATATCTTTTAATACAAATTTTCTTAGGTTTATCTATTCAATTAACTTTCTTTAATTTATCAGTATTATTTAGAAAAATGTTATAAAAATGATATTTTTATTAAGAGCAGGATTACGAAGTTTTAAATTATTGAAAATTGAAGCTATATTGGTTATAATTATTAACAATCATATTAAGACGATTAAAATTAAAAATTTAAACCTTTGATTTTATAATATTATTATAAATCAAATTTTTTGACGAAAGTTGTACTTCATCTTCAACTATCGCATATTTAAAATTGAAAATAAAATTAGAAATAAAAGCGCAAGATAACCATCAGTAAGTTAAACTAAGTGAGCGAAATCATAATTTTTAATTGATTTTAATATTTTTATAACTTTTAATTAAAATCATTCTTAATAATAATATTAATTCAATTATCACATTGAGATATCAGTAAACTCCCTTTCCTTTATATAGTATAGGTAAGCTACAATCCCTATTATAAACTAGAATATTATCATTCCTTTATATAAACTAAGTCTTGTTTGACATCTACTATTTCTTCCTACTCTGAGCTTTATTTGTTTTTCTTCACTTTCTTCCTTGCTTTTCATTGTTTACAATCTGGATTTTATTACCTTTGTCTTCGATTTTGAATGAATAATTAAATTTCTTGGTTTAAATGAGAATTTGAGTTCTTTCTAATAAAATGATTGACATCCTTTTTGTGGTGATTAGTTAGGTTAATTAAGTCAATTATCAAGAGGTATACGTTTTCTGTAGATATTTATTGAGGTGATTATAGCAGTCTGCATCTATGCTTACAGAAGGCATAGTTTGCGGTTTTTTTCTTTAGTATGTATAAGTTAAATAGTTTGATTAAGTTATTGATTCTCTTTTTATTATCGAGTTCTGAATGGGCTTTTGTTTTTTTAAGATCCCTAGTTCATTATCGTAAATTCACACAAATTTAATGAGTTCTCTTTTTAATTTAATCTTATGCTATTGAGAAGGTTTGTGAGAATTCCTTACTTGTTTCAAAGAGTCCTATGTTTAAGGTAATTAATCCAAAAGGAAGTGCAGGATTTTCTTTTGTAAAACCTCTTTCATAGGTCTGCCATGGGTGATTGTTTCAAATAAATTGAATCCAACTTAATTAAACTTTATAATAGTTTTGACTTTTATTATTTTATGCTTAAAATGATCTATATTTAAAACTAGATTTCTTGATAAATTTTTTTATATGGAATTTTATAAATCTTTAACGTCATTGGTTTAAATAGATTTACAGATGACTCAGAAATTGAGGTATAGGATTTTTTAATTTATTTCTTAGAATTCCTCACTTGTGAAACTTCGTTTGAAGTGAAATCGCTTGTCTTCTTGCTATGCTGGCGTATAAATTAAATATATATTAATCCGAATTGTCAAATAAGTCAAATTGAGTTCCTTACTCATTCGAGCTCCAGTCTTCCTCATTATCACTATATAGTTCCTTCTAGTAATAGATTAGTGTTCTTATTTGGTATAAGTTTCTTGTTCCTGTAGTTGGAGATTGGCAGCTAGTTTGTCAAGTTCCAACTATACTTCTTGCAAGCAAGTAACTTCTAAATTTGATAATATATTGTTCAGTTAAGGTTCTATTAATATGTTGTTAATATTTAGAAGTCTAAGCATTTGTATTAAATATTTGGTCCATAGTTTAACAATGTCACAGTTGTTGTGGCCTTCGTATTGGGCTCTTGTATATTGAATCTGGAGAGTTGGTATCATATTCTGATGATGTTTTATAACAGTGAATGTAATTATTTCTAGAATGTGCAGCCCCATTCAAAACCCCAAAACCCCTTAGTGAGGTTTATAAGTGCTTTGATTTGTAGGGTATAGTTGGGGTCTTATTGGGGTTAGTAGAGAAAGCGCAAGTTTTATGTGAATTTAATGAATATTTAATGAGTATTAATGTGCTTAAATCAAAAAAATTTTATCTGCTTATCTTTGTGGTATCTCTTGAACTTAGCTCTCTTTAATGTTTCAAGTATATCTTCTAATGATGATCTTGGATATGCTGGAGCTCTTACTATGATCATCTCAACCATTTTCTTAATCTAAGTGCATACATCTTCTTGCTTTATATGTTTAACAGCCATGCTATTGATTACTTTTCTTGCTTTTTTCCGAAGTACGACATACTTTCCATATCGCACTCTAAAATAATTGCTTCTACCGCCCAGACATCTCACTAAACAGAGCCATTAGTCCACTTCTCTCTTATTGGGAAGTACCCAGGTGTGCCTGCACTTTAGCTAAAGTCACTATTTCTTACCTTATTGCTCTATTGAAATCAATGACTACTATTTCGAAAGGACAGAGATTTAGCATTACATTTTCTGGCTTCAAATCTCTATGAACATACCCTAGATATGCAGCTCTTTCACACCCTTGGTCATTTCCGTGAGTATCTCATTCAAGTCATCTGGGTATCTATTATGGTAGAGATAATCTCTTAGAGTCATTTCAAATTTCTTAAGTCGTAGTGCAATAAAACCATGTCCAAGAATAACTCTATCGAGTTTAAGCAAGTTCTTGCATTACCTTTTATGAGCCTCTCTTAGTATTATGTATTCATTGGCAAACTCATTTTGATACTGCTCGTTCCTAATAAGATATTTGAAAGGATATACTTTATAAGCATACTCATCAACTACTATGAGTTTGCCTTGTTAGGCACATCAATATGTAAATAGTTGTCAATGCAAAAACTGAGATCTACTGCATTTAATGCAGGTATATACATAGCTCTCTCTTACAAGCATGCTATATATAATTCATTAGCTGGTTGGTTCATTGACTTAAAACGTTTCTGCTTCTTAAGTCTCTCTTCCTGCTCTCTTTAAGACTCTATAGTATTGGACTTTCTCTTGGCTGGTTTACGTTTTTATGTTTCTTTATCTTGCATTAAAAATACTTAAATGATGTTTTTGCATGTGTCTTTTAACTTTAGCTGAGTGAGTGTAAGACTTCATGCAAGTCGTGCACTAATACCTGCCATCGACCTTTTCGTGCTTAAAATATATCTTATCTCTCCCAGAGTGCATCTCTTTGATGTGCCTCTTCAAGCTCGAATCAGTTGAGAAGAAATTTTAGCATTCATGACATTAGAATTCTTTAATCTTTTCTAGTGGGAGATGTTCTTTTAACTCCTCAACATCTTCGATTAGCGTTTAAATACTTATCTCTGCTCTCTGCTTTCCTGATATTTATTTCTAGAACAAACACCTCTGATTCAAACTTAAGAGCTTTAAGCTCTGGCTCCTTTTCAATGTATATGATCTCTGGCTTCTTAGTTTATCCTAAGTTTAGCTAAGATTATCCACTGCCAAGAGAGACTGCTTTGCGATTTAAGTTAGCCGCCATGTTTAAATTCAAATTTAAATTTCTATTATAAAGCTTTAATAACCTCTCTTGTTATAGTAACTTTGTATAGGAGTTGGTACTGCAACAACAATGGTTGCTTCTTAGGCGTTAGACATCATATTTATACTAAGTTTATAACTATAAATTTTCTAAATTCATGCTTAATATTTTTAATTTTGTACCAACTGAGAATAAATTCAGGTTGGTACTGGTACCAATTAGGTTTTGAACCATATTGGAACTTTTCCATTAAAACCTCATTAGTTTAAAACTAGGTACTAATTAAGTTTTGGTACTATTAAATTGGTACCAATTAAAATTAAACGAATTTAGTACCAGTACTAATTAAAAAGAAAAAATTTAGTACTAATTTAATGGAACTAAATTGATAAAAATGGATCTCAATCTCTGCAGTTTGTTACAGCTTCTGCAAACTTTCTCCACTATCTTTGCAGGGTTGACCCCCTATAAGATTCCCATATTTAATAGTAAGATTTTAAAAAATAGGATCCAGAAGTCTATAAGTTATAATTTGAAATTCATTAATAGGAAGAGGAACAAAGATGGAATCACTCTATGATCAAATGAAAAGAGACGAGGCTCAAGAAATGATATCAAGATTCAGAAGTAAGGAAGATCTCTATCGATACCTAACTTTGCATGGTAAGATAACTTGATGACTATTAAAATATTATACAGTTGGTTTATTCCTTCCCACGATGGAAGGTACCAAAATTTCATTCTTGAAAGCAATACTTAGTGAGGAGAAGAAAGCTTTTAAAAATAAAGAGATTAAACTAATCGAAATTCCCAACTACCCTGAAATTTCAGTCACTAATCTTTATGAGGATGCCATGTAAGATGAGGAAGTGGTAGTTTACCTTCCTACCAAGTAACAACTCTCTAATAAACTCCCAAAGAGGAACTTCTTCTTGGGTGTTCTTGGTACAATAAAAGAGGATTATCTCAGAGAAATTATTGAAGAAGCACATAAGAAACGATATTCTATTTCTCCTGAAGACTAGAAGAAGCAAGGCATTCTTATAAGCTCAGCTTGGCTAGATGAACTTAAGAAGCATCCTTATCTTTTAAGTAAGCTTTGACATTTAACTTTGTAGGAAAATCTGGCACTGGTATATATCTTATGAAAGAGCATGCTAAGGTTCATTAGAGAGAGAAAGTCACAGACAATTCATGAAGTGAGCAAGAGACTTTATTAAGATGTTTAAAAGCCAGATGAAATGAACATAGATGCTGGAGCTGGCACAAAGAGAAGAAATATGGGCCCAAGCAAGCCATAAGAAGAGGAGAAGAAAGAGAAACCAA
>ARYC01000350.1:0-40715 GCA_000711775.1 Oxytricha trifallax | reverse complement strand
GTTCATCCTGAGGATCATGAAGATCTCCTGTTCGCTTGACATTGGACCAGGTCCCTGGCAGCATCATACTAGATGAAGCGCATTTCCCAAAAAGTGAGGGAGCACCTCGTCGCGACCAATATCAACGACTTCAATGCCCAACCCAGCCAGGCCCAGGTGGACCTTGTCAACTCCGAAATGTAGAAGCTTGAGATGGTGAGCCAGGACAAGGTGTACTCGGGGCTGTAGGCAGTCTACATCGCAAACCCATGGGCCCCCGCGTCATTATTGATCACTTCTCCAAAGTCTGGGAAAAGGTGGAGACCGACCACCTCATACAGAGGTATTGGTAGGAGATTGTGTTCAAGAACGACATCAAGGCCAGTGTGGTAGGTAGCTCAACCATGACCAGAGAGGAGAAGAAGTACTACGACAAGATTTGCAAGATTGTTGATTTATGATAATATATTTAAACTGGCATTTGATTCATTGTTTATTAATTTTTAATTCACAAAATTCGCTTAAATTTTACTCTTGGGGTTTTACTTATTGTACTTAATCAAATTTGTATTTTTATATTTTATAATTGGAGAGGTGCCTCCTAAAAATGAGATGGATATGAGTTTTTTAGGATTGTTATTACTTATACTAGAGATTAAAGAAATGCTGTGCAATGATTCTGCTTATGCTAATTATATATTTAATAATATAAGAATTATTACCTTTTTTTATGTTAAGGAGTTATTCAAGCTATTCTAATTAAATTTTAATTTTCATGAATGTAATGCTTATGTATCTTCACTAATAAACAAAATAATTATTAGTTATAATAAATTGAAAATACAATTAAATTATAGTGGTGTATGATTTAGAAATATATAAGCAACAAAAAATTTTAGAGTTTGTGAAAAAGTTATTGCAAGTAATAAAATTTATTTTACCTTAGTTCAAGGTTTAATGTATGTTGTTTAAAGTTTCCTTAAAATTTATCTTAATCTATTATTTAATTATTTTTTTGAAGATGTTGAATGGATGTTCTTTTATCAAAACATTATAAACTTAAAATATGAACCCATTTTATGATAGCAATTCTGTATTATTACAATTGCGTATTATTCGTTTCACCCTTAACTTATTTAAAACAAATTAACGAAAAAAAAGTTCAGTATTTATTTTTTTTAAATAAATAAAATATTTGGGGTTTCAATTAAATTTATTATTATTAAGCTAAGATGAATAAGGACTAATCATCCGTAAAAATTATATTAAAAAAAGGATATATCATAATAATAAATTTAAATTGTAACTTCTTTTTTTGCATTATTTCAATATAAACTTATAGTTAGAAATTGCTTCAAAAAATAGGTGAGTTGCAAGCATTAGCTATACTCCTTAATATCATCATTTTAAATAAATCTCAAATGAAAGCAACATAAATTATTATCAAACTTAGTCAAGTAGCACCATAAAAGTTAACAATTAATTATCTAAATAGAAATTGAATTTATTCCAGTGATGAGCAATAAGATCTAACAATCAATAAACTTTATTATTATAAAAATGGAGATATTTATGATAATAATCATAAGAATTATTTATTGAAGAATTTGAGAATTATAAATATAAAAAAATTGAATAGAAATGAAATAACTAAAACATAAGAGTATTAGTTAAAAATGTAGAGCCTAAATACTTTAACTCTGATACAATGATGAAGATCCTTAAAATGCTTAGTTCACTTGCTTTACTTATAAATAAATTGGGAAAATATTTGGCCTAAGCTAAAATTTGATTCGAATAGTGTGTATTAATTATAACAACAAACCCGATTAATGTCAAAATAATAAAAAGCGAGCTATAAATTTAACACTTGATCACTTAAATTAATTGGTACATAAGACTACTTTGACTGATTTAAAATAATTCTCAATAGCTGATCGCGCAAAAATTTTTCATCGTAAATTTCTAGATAAAAGATTTCGACATCTAGTTTAAGAAAGCTATACCTCTTCAATGGTGTAAAATATAAATAAACGAAATCAATATATAAACTTTCAAATTCAAAAATGACTTATATTTAAGTTTAGCAACTTCATCAATACCCTTTGATGATTTACGCTTATTAGCAATAATAAATCTTAATATATTTAGATGAGCTATTTTTAAATTACACGCTATTTCTATGAGATCTTGGGCAGGTCCATACTCTAATCAAGATGTTTAAAAAGAAGGTTTAAATATCTCAACTTTGGCTTCATTGGTATTTATTTCAGGTCAATAAGGACTCTTAGGATTTGTTATAAAAGAAAAATCAATAAAAATTTCAGATTTGATGCTTGGGCTAGAAATAATAGAACCATAATTTAGGGGTTAAAAAGTAATAATATTCATGGATAACTTGCGTGCCCATCACAATAGAGTTTTCAAACAAAAGATAATTGATAATGGGTGAAAATTTATCTTTAATGCTCCTTACTCATCATAGTTTAACTGCAGTGAAGAAATTTTTACAAGAGTAAAATTTACCTATAAGAGGAACGTAATTGAAAGGAATTTTAACTTTTCCAATAAGGAACACTATTAAATAGTAAGGAACGCAATATTAAACATTAAGTAAGAAGATTGCTTTAAAACAGAAAAAAGGCACATAAATAAAATTCATAAATAAATTAAGTTATTATAAGAAGAATGATTAAGTTAGAATTGTTTTTTAATAAATTTAAGTTAAAATATCATATATTAAAAAATCTTTGCTTTTAAGGAGTTGAATTTATGTTCCTTGTCTCTTTTCCCTCTTTTCGTTCCTCTAAATTTTAATTTGCGTTGTTTACATAATCTGATTAAGAAAATGTCATCTAGTTCAATTTCCGTTTTTTAGTTACCCTTCTGCATGATGATCCTTGCCTAAGTAGAGAGAGGGCTCGACCTTTACGCTCTATAGTAAATTTAATCGAATAATCTTTTCATACTTAAGATAGTAAGATTTTTCTAGAGCTACTCCAAGAACTCATTGCTGATTAGAATTTTATTTTGGTCCCCTGTTTTATGCGTTCCATAATCCCTTATTTATTATTGATCTTAGACCATCCTTTATAAATAGTCGTGTCAAAGAGTGCCTAAGATTCCAAAGAAAAAGTTTCTATCGGGTAGTTCGTTGGCATCATCATATGTATTCAGGTAATTTTTGAGATCCTCGTCCTCTTTTACTTCAATCCCATACTCGTTTTAGACTAAGTTCAGGGAAATAGGGGACATTAATCCAAATCACTTCATTTGATTTTATTAAAATTTTGGTCCCCTTCAAGACATCCCTGAGAAACCTCATCGTACATTGCTTATATGGAGGCATGAACATATTGCCTAATAGTGTTTAAGAGTTTAAAACTTACACTAGAACTTTAGATAATTAAACCAGTCAGATTTGCTGCTTAATTGACCTTCTAACTATCGTGATGGAATTTGAGTATTTATTTAGGTGGTATTTTAATTATTTAAGGTAATTTCCATTTGTTTATTGAATAAGTACTTTTATTAATTATTAATAAGAGTTTAATTTTCACATTTCTCTCAAAAAGTCTAATTCCTCATCTTATAGCTTTTTTTTATTGGCTATAAATTCGATTAAGCTGCAAAAAGTGTATGCTTTAATTCTCTAAGTATATTACCTTAGTTGCTAATGTTAGTTAATCAGAGATTTCTAATTTTTGTATAGAGGCTTATATTAGGAACGCAATTTTGAAAATTATCATCCACAACAAAATATAAATGTCCCTAGGAAGTCCCCAGGAACATTTTGAGAGGGGTTTTGGGGTTTGAAATTATGGTTCTCTGGGTTTGTGGAGTTTCAATATATTAATATGCATTTGAATTTTAGTCCTTATCTTATTTCTCAAATTTAAGTTCCCTGACAATATTTATCATATAAAATAGTAATTTAATATTAAAAATAAAGACTATTTATATATATATCAAAATTGTGACTATTAAATTTTTTATAATTTAAGTTATTAAATAGCAAATGGAACGCAACGTTTAAGGAATCAGATATAGTTGTTCATCATTAAGTAGCATCAATTCAAGGGATGAATCAAAACCCCAAAACCCCTTAATGAGGTTTATAAGTGCTTTGATTTGTAGGGAATTTGTTAGGGGTTGGGGTTATTAATTAAATGCGAGACAAAAATAGCAAGCTTTTGGGGTCTATTTATGATGAGGAGTATATAGATTTAGTGTTTAAACTGCGATTTGGATGTTATATATACAGTGAGTAAGTCAAACCAGTACTTAATTATAAGTCAATTGCACTGCTCTTAAAGCGAAGTCCTTCAACTGTTCGCTCCCACTGCCTTATAGCAGTATAACTTAAGCAATAATAGCTGAATTCTATGGCTTAGAGGAAGTCAAAGTTTCAATAGAAGCATATTGACTATCTTATTAATGAAAAAACTTTGAAGTATTGTGCTCACTTCTCTCTCGACCACCGAGCTACTGTGTTTCACCGCCAGTTCCCTGAGTTGAAGATCTCTGCTTAGTCTATAGCCAACATCTATAAACGAAATGGTATCTCTTACAAAGGTGTTAATCGTATCAAGAGAGTGATTGATTTCTTTCTGCCATTTTACAACAACAACTTAAATTATATTTATAATTAAATGCAGAGAGCCTAATAGAATAATATTAAGTTTATTTATGCTGATGAGGCTGTGTTTACATTCAACACTTTCATCTAGAAGTCTTGGTATAAGAGACATAGCAACATAGAAGTATATGACTAGAAAGTTAAGGTATAAACAATGGCAATTCTTGGAGGTATTAGCGAGGATGCTGGTTTAGAAACTTATCTTAGTCATCCTCGCTCTATTAAGACAGAGCGGTATATTAAGTTCTTAGAACAGCTGAGGGAGAAGTACTCTGAATAAGAGATTATACTGTTTGTTGATAATCTCTCTGTTCATAAGACTAAAGAACAAGGAAGAGTTATGAACAACTTAGAATAACGCCAGTGTTCAACGTACCTTACAGTCCTCAGTTTAGAATTGAGTTCTATTGTGGTATATTAAAAGGCCATTACAAGAAACTGTTGCTCTACCACTTGATGCATGACCTACCTATCGATACAGTAGACTTTCTTAAAAGTTCAGCGAAGAGAGTAGATAATTTATTGGCTTAAAAGTGTGCTAAAGAAGGGAGAGTGAATGTATATAAATAAGTTTTGTAGTTAAGTTAATGAATATATGAGTCACATTTAAAATTCTTTAGAGGGAGCTGGCTTCTCTTTCTTTTCTTCTACTTCTTGCTTCCCTCCTCCTAAGTTTCTTCTCTTGCTGTCAGCTCCAGCATCTATGTTCATTTACTCTGGAGGCTAATTATTTGAATAGAGTCTCTTGCTTACTTCATTCTTTGTCTGTGACTTTCGCTCTCTGTGAAGCTTGCTCTATTCCTTCATCAAGAAGATGCCAGTTCCAGATTTTTAAGAGTTAAGTTACAAATCTTACTAGAAATATAAGGGTGCTTCTGCAGCTCTGATAGCCAGCTCTCACTTATCTTGATCCCTTGCTTTTCCTTATCTTCTGATGAGATGCTGTACCTCTTCTTATGAGATTCTTTAATAATTTCTTTCAAGTAATCACCTTTAATTGTTGCAAGTATGCCAAAGAAATAGTTTCTTTCAGGTAGTTTGTTTGACAACTGCTTCTTAGTGGTCAGGTACTGCTAAACCTCTGGGTCGTTCATAGCATCATCATATAAGTTAGTCACTGAAATCTCTGGATAGTTTGGAATCTCTGCAAGCTTTACATCTTAAGTTTTCAAAGCTTTCTTCTCTTCGCAGAGTATTGCTCTTAGAAATGAAATTTTAGTACCTTCCATCGTTGGCTGGAACAAACCAACTAGATAGTCAAGATTAGTTACTAATTTCATTACCTTGCTGCACCAGGTAGCGATGCAAATCCTCCTTGCTTCTAAATCTTTGAATCAATTCTTGTGCTTGCACTTTTTTCATTGCATTTCATTGACTCCATCTTGTTTACAGATCTAAGAAATGATATTCAAATTTAAGTTTATTGATTTCAATTATTTACCTCTGTAAAACTTACTATTAAATATGGGCATCCTATAGGAGGTCAACCTGTAAGAAGGATATGGAGAAGGTTTTGAGAACTGGTTTCAAACTTGAGAGATTGATATCAATTTCTACTGTTATAGTTCCATATTTTTAAATTTAAATTGGTACGTACTAAATTAGGAGCAGCTCCTAAAATGCTAGTACTTAATTAGGAGCATTAATTAGAGCTAGTACTTAATTAGGAGCACCCTAATTTTAATCATAAAATTACAAAATACTTCCTAAAGCAGTACGTACTTAATTAGGTGCACCTCCTAAATCGGTACGTACTATAATCAACTTATTATTGAAAGTAAAAATGGTTACTTCCTCACCCATATTTAGAGCTGGATCGTCTCTTAACACTCATATTTCTTCTCTAGTACTCCAAGAACCTCCCTTGAAACTTGTAGACTTGCAAAGCTCTCATATAAGCTCTCAGTTATAGAGGCAGTTTTATAATTTTAAATTCAAATTTAAATATGAGCGCTAACATTTTAAGAAAAACAACAGCACTTCCATCAAACAAAATGAGACTTACCTTTGGCAGCAATAAAAAGTGTGATAGCTGTGAGATGAACTCACTTAAAGAACAACCAGAGCTATCACTTGAGGTCTCTGTTATTAAAATAGAAATTAATAATAGAAAATTAATGGCAAACAAGTGTGTCGGAGACAGAGAGGAGGAGAAAGTTAGAAATGAAGTTTCTATGTAAGCAGATGAAGTTGAAGTATTTTTTTGTGAGAAGTGTGAAAGAGACTTCACTTATAAGTCTAGCTGGTACAGGCATATGAAGGTCCATAAGGAAGCTAAGCCTACTGTTTACTTAAAGCATGACAAAGTTGATGGAAAGTATGATTGCTTTGAGTTCCATAAGCAGTACTCTCATACAAGTGATTTAAAGAAGCATCTTTTAAAAGCCCCCAAGAAAGAGATAGAAGTTGAAGATTAAGACACTCAACTGAAGTTGCTCAACAAAAGAAAAGCAAGGGAACCTCTTTAAGCTGCTTAGCTTTAACAAGCAAGCGAATCAGAGTATGTGAGGATTGCACGCAACCTCTTAGCATCAGAGGTCACTAAAATCATGATTAAAATGTAATACAAGAAAATTCCAGTACTAGCATAGATTGATTTAGATACTTCTCTCTAAAGCTACCTAATTCTAGAGGACTCCTATGACAAGAAAGTTATTAAGGATCATCAGTATGCTTACAAGGTATATCCTTTCAACTATCTCCTTAGTGATGATAAATATTAAATGGAGTTTACTAATGAGTATTAAGTACTCACTCAGGCTAAGTTTAAAGAGTGCAAATACTTAATAAAGCTAGATGCTGTTCTCCTAGCCAAAGATCATGAGGCTTTCAGACTACCACTCTTTGAAATGACACTCAGAGATTTCATATCTGATCAAAGAAATCATAGATAGCTTGCATGAATAGCAACCTAAGCTATTCAAGGTATCAAAGAACTTCATAAGTTAGGCTTTGTTCACAGGGATCTCAAGCCTGAGAATATAATGTTGAACTTTTCACCCGTGACAGTAACAATTATTGATTTCAACAGATCATTAAGAGTGGAAGTATCAAGGCTTGGAAGTGTTATGGGAACTCCAGGCTATTATCCAGAAAGAGAAGACTGGAGAGATGGTGACTTTCAATGGGATGTGTGGGCTATGGCAGCAATAATCATAGAGTGCGATATGCCGCGCAATGAATACTACTCTACAAGGTGCGAGAAGGATGCCAAACAAAGAATAAAGCAATTTATTGACAAAACAAGAGTATCTCAATCAATGAAACAAATGGCAGAGTCAATAATAATAAAACCAAACTCAAGATCAGACATATCAATAGAGCAGATAGAGTTGTGGTTAAGTAAGATAAACTTCAGGCCTCTACCACATGATCCAAAAGTGCATTTTGAGTGATTAAATTAAATACATTTACTATAAATTTCACATTAAAACCTATTAATAACCCCAACCCCTAACAAATTCCCTACAAATCAAAGCACTTATAAACCTCATTAAGGGGTTTTGGGGTTTTGAATGCGAATCCTCAGTCGTTGAACTTTCTACTTTCTCTAATGAATATGGTAATAACCTATTTAGTATACTTACTTAATAGAGAGACTTGAACAATGGTAAAAAAAAGGTGTTTTAATTGTGTAAAGTGAGAAAAATTCATTCAAACCTCAATCAGCTTAAAGCTACACTTGCACTATTTGTGACAAAGTCTTAACTAAGAAATAATACACACGACATATAAAACACATTCTAGAAAATAAGGAAGTTTTGCTCATTTGAAGAGTAAAAATGGTTACGCGTGCAAGGTTTGCCAATAGAATTTTGAGGGTCGCTACCCGACTACACAATTGAAAAAGCACCTAATTTCTCACTCTGATGTTGATATTCTCAAAGTTGGTTATGCTCCATTGGTAATTATTAGCTTATTTCTTATTTAAAAATATACATTTAGCTTATTCAGCAATTGAAGGATTTAAGACATAAAAATTAGAAATCCTAAAAAGTATAAGAACTTGACTCTGAAGGAAGTGAGGTACACAAAATGAAAGAGGGACATAATTAAAATGGACTTAAATTTAAAAACTAAAACCAAATTGAGGATCAAAAAAATTAATCTTAATAACTCACTCCAAGAAATCAAAATGCTGAAGAAGCTGTAAATGGACCAAGACCTAATCAACTCTCTAGGAACGACATCAGTTTGAATAAATAGTTAAATAAACGACCTCACTAAATAATGTGCTAATTGACTCAATTGAAGAATTGGTTGAGAGGAGACCATCTCTTGGTTATAATCATTTGGTCATGCATTAAATCCTATGCTTAAAGCACAATAGGCTGTATCGAGAAAGAATACAGTGAGACATCTAATGGCTACTCAAGTTTGGATAAAACAAAAAAAATCAGTTTGACTAAATAACGAACGTTTATTTTAGTCCCACATATTTACTCATTTGGCTTAGTGGGTACGACTTTACTTTAGGAGATTTACTTAATCTTCGACATAGAAGACTAGAAACGTGGAGGAGCATTAAAAGTACAACTATTGCAGTCAGCCAACTGCACAATGATAAAGTAGTTCATCTTTATTTAAAACCACAAAACATTAAAATTAATCTCGACGATAGCTCCTACAGTACTCTGAGCAACTTTTCAAGAACTCAAATTTAAGGGGAAGTTACAATTGATTGTGACTCAAATTTATGTCCCTATATATATGGCTCTGACTATTTGCAATAAATAATTGCTGAACCTTGGAGAGATAACTATTCTTTACTTGTAATAGTCTTACATTAACTAGCTGGAGAGAAATTCGAAAGCGTGATTCAAAATGAAAAGTCTGTATAAGAGCTAGCAAAAGAGCATTTATTATTTGGAGAAATGAAAAATTTCAATGAAATGACATTTTGGAAATACTGTCCACTGGTGCCATCAACTTAATTCCAACTGCAAACGAAATCACTAACATTTTAGAAAAACATATTATTAAGGGTTTATGATATTTATAATTTCCCAAATTCTTTCAAAATTAATTCTTATAAATATAAAATTAATGAATAAAAACATTAATGAATTTAAAAGAAAGTAAATTTTAATTACTTTATTTTCTAATAATAATTAAAAAAACATTAAATAAAAATTTAATTTCATCAAGTTGCGACAAAATAAGTAAATTCATGTTGAATTTCTGAACAATTTGAATTAAAAAATAAAATAAATAAGACATTATTGATAAAAACAAAACATCATGAAATATGGGAAATGTAAATTCATAAAAAAACTGTCATGTATTACATTTTGAATATAAAACTAAATTGATGAGTGTCAAATTACATATAAATATAGACATTATGTAATAGACCAATCGTAAATTAAAATTTAGTTTTGCATATACATACTTTGCTTTTCTAGATTTTTAAGAATTCATGAATCCATTCTTCTTTGGCAGAGGTTTGAATCTGACGTTTTAATAAGGTTTTAAAGTCTATGATGAAAATGAAAAATACCAACTGATTTTTATAGGAAATATAGCTACGGCTGATTAAAGAACCTAATTCTCAAAATATAAGTAAAAATTTGATAATAATAACTAATACTTTTTTATTGCAGGTAAATTTAGGAAAATATATGTACAAATATCTTAACTTATAACTTAAAATATAGTTTTTTGTGATAAAATGTATCATACTTCTAGAAAGTTGATGTTTGAGGCTTTCTATCAATTAATCCATTTTTAATGCAATCTGGTATAATATAAATATAATTCTTTAAATCATAAATTTCTTTATTTATTTAAATTCAAAAATTCATGATCGATATTAAATGAATGGTATTAATATTATTTTAAAAATTAAATAATTAGTTTAATTTCTATAATATCAAAAAGGATAATTTAGCTTAGCCTCAAAAAGAATTAAGATATATATTATATTACAAAATAAAATTACTTTTTTCATATTAATTTAATTGTATAATAATTTATAATTAATATTAAATTATTAAATTATTAAAAATTTATAATGCTTAAAATACTTAAACCTAAATTTAGTAAAGCAGATTACATAATGCGTAATCACCATTATCTTTAATTAGTTAACTTTAATGATATGAAAATTATAATTTAGGTTATCCATTATCAAATTATTATAAGGATCAATAATATTCCATAAATACGCTTATATTATAATTTTATCTATTAAGAGGGTATATATTTCTGATTTTATTGAAAATGAGAAAACCATTTCACCTTGCTCTTCATATTTTAATATTCCTTTAAACTGTCATCTTTTACATATTATCATTATTATTATTTTAATGTGGCAATAAAGTCAATCCGTAATAGCAACCAATACGAGTAGCAACTTGCATTCATGACCCTTAAGACTTAAAAATAATAAAAGCCGAGCAATCATTTTCTAGCAATCTTTACATCGGGATGAGCTTGTCTTCAAACCCTCAAAACCATTAAGTTGATTCCTAATTTGGGAGATAAAATGAGCCATAATTAGACTTTTGAAAATTTTAATCTTAAAAATGATTCATCAATTACTCCAGAGATTTTAAACAGAAAGATTGTAACAATTCTACCTACTTTCTCAATACAGTCACTCAATTAGTCTTAATTAAAAAGAAAAGAAACATTTCAGTAGAATCTTAAAAACAATGCGTATTTTTAAGACTATATTAACTTTAATGCGAATGAGAACACACCCAGTTTTTATAAAGGCTTTAAAATTCTCATTTTCCCTTAAACTACAACCACAGCTTCACTAAAATAAGACCTTCTGAGTCAAATACTAAAAGAATACTTCCAAAAATTAAGACAAAAACTTCTAATAGTGATTTGAAGGTCCTGCTTAGAAACTATCACTAAGGATAAAAACCTTTAACATCATAAAATACATACGAAAGTTCACAAACTGACATCATAAATGAGAGTGAGAAGAGTGTTAATGATAAAAAAAATAACAACAGGCTACTACTATAAAATTATTTAGAAACTCATTAAACAGCCAGGCCTTTTAAGAAACAATACATCTTAGATAAATTCTTAAAATAATGGTAAAGCAGCTACTTTCAGTGAAACTGTTTCTTAAAAAAGTTTTCACAATTAGATGTCTTAAAACCCCTAACTTTAAAGGAAGTATGAGACTCTTTAACAAACCTTCAAGAATTCTGATATATCAATCATAATATTATTTTCATTATAATTATAAGAGCAATTTCTAATGAAAACGATATGAGGCAAGAGCATTATCCCCACATAATTTTCTTCCCCTCAACGATCCAGAGCTAGAACAATAATGAAGGTCAGCAAGATGAAAGCTCATTTATGAGTGATAACAGGAAATAATTGAAACAGGTCAACGAGAGTGATTCAAATAAAAATAATAGTAGCATTTATTTTTCAAGGGATAGAAAGAAGTCAATAGTACAATCATATTAAAATTAACCAATTATTAGCCAAAAAATCCATAGTATGACAAGAAAGGAGCTGGAAGTTAACTTCAGTCTGTTCTTTAAATTAATTATTTTAAACAATCACTTGACAAAAAATCGACTGAGATGTCCTCAAAGTAAGAGTAAATATCACATAATGACTCTTGTCAACTCACTAAGCGTCTAGAATTCGCAAACTTAATTTTAATTTAATAATGTTTAAATCATTATTAAAAATGTTTATATTAAAAGCACAATCAGTTAAACAAATTAAAATTTTTCGAGCATGTAAGGGACTAATTATTAATTACTTTTAATAAAAATGATGTCAATACGAGATATTAACTCTGGAAAAAGTTCTTAAAAAAACTTAATGAAGCAATTTATATCTTCCAAGAGACAAAAGAATTAAAAGAAAGCCACATCTCTAATTAAAGAAGATAGTAACGAAGAGAAGTTCAGCTCAAATTCTAACTCATTTTAAGAAATTATCATAAATCCAAAAGTAGCAACCAATTAAAAAAGATAATTAGGTTACTAAAAAATTGAGAGTTCTATTAAGAAAAAACCATCGAAGATTAAAAAAACACCTTAATTGCAAAAGATGTTTGGCTAATTCCAACAAAGCCAGCTTCAGAGATATTAAGAGGATGTATAACATTAAAATTTGTATGAAGTTTAGACATAGTAAATAGGTATGAGCGAAAATTTTAACTCACAAGTAAATTCAAGTCAAGAGAGCTTTAGGACTATGATTGTGAGAGATAAAAAAATGATAAGAATAAAAATGGTTTTCAATCAGAATAATTATATTTAAAGTTTTCTTACCTTTAAAAGTTTTAAATTTTAATCAGAAGTAGTGAATAGATAAATAAAAACGCTTGCTTCTTGATTCTTAAAAATTTGACTATGATCAATAAAATACCAATCAATAATTAATCTTAAATAAAAAGAGATATTTAGATGACGATATCTCAGATACCGTTGAATTCGACAGAGATAATTCGTCTTAAGAAATTCCTCCTCATATCAATAAAAAAGTTTAATATTTATTTAAGGTAATGAGTTGAGCCCTGCAAAAATGAAAAAAAAGATATCTGAAAGTCTTTCAAGTTCTGCAATTAAAAAAATTAAGCAATCTTCTCAAAGTCCGGGAATAAGACTTGCTCGTTAGAGTATCTTAACTTTTAAAAACATATCAGAAAAACTAAAAGATTAATCAAATTTAATAACTATTGACTAGCAAGACGAGGAACCAAATGAATTAATAAATCAGAGCAATCTAAACAATTCATTTATTATTCAAATATATTCTATCGGCCTATCATGCTTATTAGTAGATGTATTTATTCTTATATACTTCTGTAGACTTAGAGGAAAAAGAAAAGCCTTATCTAAATGAAATTTACGAATAATTAAACGTGGAAAATTAAGAGAGGATTCTTATATTTACAAAGTTTAGATTTCCATCCCTCGAAAATTTCTTTCAACCTTCCTACTAAGACACTTTGAACTTGCATTCAGATAATTCTAGCAAAGCATAGTAATCTATATTTGAGAACAATTTCTTCTTTGATTGATGGTGGTGTAAAAAATCATTATCATGCATCTAGAAATAATTAGTAACTATTATAAAAACAATCTTAACTTTCAATCACAAAAAGTAATTATAAATCTAAACTATTATTTAAATTTAATTTATAACTTATAGAATGAAAGCAAAGTATCTATAATATCTTAAAATTTAAAGGTATTAGAACTAATTATAAAATATTTATTCATCAAATCTAGATGATTTATCTATAAGTTATTTTAATAAATAATTTATATGAATTTTTTTAATAATATATTTTTATAGAACTTAATTTAAATTATTACTTAGCAATAATAAAAGTTTGCTTTTCAACTAAATCGAGAACTTATTTCATTTAAAATTTTTCCAAATATAATTTCACTCTCCCTTATTATATTCTTTATTGAAATTATGGAAAATAGTTATTTGAAATTGTCTTTCACTTGTTTAAATCGAATAACTTATTTTAGCTGTTCTCATATATAAACAAATATTATGTCAAAATGTGTTAAGAAAAAAATAATTTTATAATGATACAACAACTTGAAAGTTTATTGCAAGATTGCGATGATTGCAGATTTGATACTTCTCACTATTCAGCTTCTTTAAGTTTTATTTACTTCGATCCTCGGCTACCCCTGCTACCCCTCCAAAATTTTATATATTTATAACTTATGAATATATAAAATATTCTTTTAATAAATCACAGATTAATTAAATTCAGTAAAATCGTCGAATTTACCAATTTTTAGGAATAAATATTCAATTACAATAAACTTAATGATAACTCTTTACTTTTATTTGCTATTCTATAAAATCTATTGCATGAGTTCTAAATAAATAAAATATATAAGAAACTTGAAGTCAACCTTGACTCCGTGACTATAAATGAACTCTGAAATTATGGAATAACTATTCATCAATCTAAGTTCATTGCCCCTGAGAAGTTAGTACTTGGGTAATACTTATGGCAAACGCTCCAGCGAGAAGAAAAAGTAAACATTGTGGTAACTTGCTTTTTGACAAAATAGCGAACTCTGTGATCATGTAAATGTCTGACCTCGAATACTCTTCGCTTGCTTGAAGTGAATGCCAAAATTTTCCAAAATTAAGAGTAGAGATGTTACTTATTACAACTAAATGCTTCCTTAAGATGAGGATCATCTCGCTGGAAGCCTAAATATGCTCCAATCATACTAAGTCAATGCACTTCAACAGACTTTATGAACCAGGCAATGGTTTCGGCCATCTTGCAATCAGTTGCAAATTTTTACCAAATAATCTTAGAAAATAGATTCAACTCCTAAACAACTGTAACCAATTATAAGTCCAAATAAATTAGGATTTAATAGCATAAACTATCTAAGATTAAGTGACATAAAGTTCCAAGTAAATGATGGAATGGGTCCACAATTATTCTAAAATAACTTTAGCTTAATACTAGTGGGCAGTCTATACTCCTTTCCCTATTAATGAGAGATGTCAAAGATAAATTCTTCTTACACAAGATCTTTTGCAAGTAGTGACTTCCACAATGTTTCGATAGCGTAAAATCAATTGAAACACATAAATGGAGGTGTGGCCGTATTAACACAAAGCATAGAGTAATATAATCGACCATCAATTATGAAGAATTAACACCAATATTAAGGTTTCAAGAACCAAGATAGTGAGACTGCAGTCTCAATAGCTATACGGGATCTTGGAATTAGCATGCTCTATAAAGCAAATTCTCATCCATTTAAGGAATCTCATTTTAATCAGTTGGTGTTTAAAGATTATCTTATATAATTTGATGATAATAATTAAAATAAAAGGAACTTCATCAATCAGTGTGCAATTAATGCTTTAGTAACTCCTTCAAACATTTACTTTCTCAGGATATGGTATTTATAATATAACTGATTGTGTAAAACCAGTCTGAACTCTTAGATTCCTTGAATAAAGTCTCAAACTTTCAAGATATAAAAAAAATTTCATAATTAGTTTAGAATTATGAATCATAGTAAATTTCAACATTTCTTAAATTTAAAATTTGACCTAAGATGTTTACATAAGAACACAATAACTTTTTAATGAACAGTGATTTGTTAGAGTAATGGTCAATATAATCTTTAAAAGAAATATGCGGTTTGTTTAATAAATTATTTTCAGATAAAACCATTTTCCCATCGTAATTGCGCCGAATTTACATGCAAAATAATATAAAATACAAGTAGGTTTACTTGCGACCAAAGATTGAAAATCTTGGTGCTGGTGACTAGGTAATTTAAGTAACAGTCCTCTTGCAAAAAGTCTTATTTTACATGAAGCAAATTATGAGATAATTTTTATAGATGAAGCAATTTTTTCATAAAAGCTAATTAAAACCAAATCATGGCGAAGTATCTTTTAGAAGTACTAAATGCAAGATAAAAAGCAATTTCTCAAAACAATAGCGATTTTAGCAGGTATTTCAAGAAACTATGGAATGATTATAAGAATAAATCAAGATAAATCGATTAGAAAGCCTGATTAGAAAAATTTTATTTTGAAAATTAAATAATAGATACCAGAGAAAGAAATAGCATTCTTCTTAGATAACTTAAGAATGCACGACTCAAGGGATTTTAAATTTTACTGCAAAGAATAATAAATTCCAATAATTTATAATGTGCCTTATATGCCCTATCTCAGCCCTATTGAAAACATGTGGGCTCTCTTAAAAAACAAGTACCAAAGAATTGTCACTAACCAGATAGTCGAAAATTAGTATAAAACTAGCAGACAAATATTAAGGCAGTCAGTTTATCAATTATTAAATTAATATATAATTAGGATTACAAAAGTTATTAATTAATTATTGAATAATTTATGAAATTATGAATCAAATATAAAAGTGCATTTTTTCATCACTTCCATGGGTCAGAAATATTTTTCTTCTTATTGTTATTTTTATTTTTATTCTTCAAACATTATTTCAGTCTTTGGTTTTTATCTAGTAAATGGATTGAATCACCTCTCTCGTAATCACCTCTCTCCAAGTGTTTTCTTTTAAACTCCTAATTCAAATTCACTTGCTTATTGCTTTTCTTCTATTATATAGCTTTCTGTCTTGCATAAAATATACAGACCTTCCACATGTTTCTAAATATTATGTTAAAATTAAAATAATTTACTAGATTAGTAAGGAAATTGGTTTAGTGTATTTATTTGCCTATTCTTAAGTAGCCGTGATAGTTTAAGTTTCTGCTGGGTTTTCAAGCGATTCGAATCTTTGTTAATTACAATCCTAAAGCATTTCTTGCAATTTTTCAGGCCTTATTGTTGACATCAATCCAAAGAAAAAGTCTCGTTCAATTTTTCATATCTATCTATTTTCTTTAAATTCAGGCATGACCATTCTAAATTCTTGATCTTGCATTATAAAGTCAAGTAAATTCTTCAAAGAAAGCTCTTGAAATTTAGAAATATCAATTTATTTAATATCAGATGCTTTTAGAACCTTCTTCTCACCTTTTATAATTTATCGTAAGAAATCTATTCTTTTTTCTCCATAGATGGAAGAAAATAGCTGCCTATAATAAATTATTATACGTAATTTTACATTGAAACACAAGATAATCATAAATATCTTTCTTAGATTTGAATTAATTAGTTTACTCAGCTGGAGTTAGTTAGATTGTATCCTCGTTGAATCTCCTCTTTTAATTCATTATATTATTAATTATTATTAGCTTAAAACAAACTAACATTTTATATAAAAGGATGTTAATATTTTATTAACAATAAATTACTAAATAAAGCACATTTATATAAAGTGATTACTAAGACAATAAACAGATTCAAGAATCAGATATTATGATCATAAAATAAAAAAAGTTTTTACTTTTATAATAATCACATTCGGAAACATATGTTTTAAAAATGATAACAATTGGAAATTTATTAATTTAATTATTATTATTATTCATTGAATATTTGAATTTAATCAAATTTAATATTAAAATATTATTAAAATATTCCTATTTTAATTAACAGACTTTTAATAAAACTTTTTCTTAAACAATAAAATTAAAGTAGTTAATGGAAAGTCTTAGTCCGAGAATATCTTGTGACATCTAGAACAGATAAGTTCTTAAAAGATTTTTAAAAAATATCAACAAAATGATAAATTTGATTTACTTTGGGAAACTACCACTAAAAATAGACCCGACAGTAAAGAATTTGAAGTTAGACTCGTTATAGACAACAGATTGCTTAACTTAATTATAATAAAAACAACCTAGGCATCTATAAGCGAATAAGGACAATAATTTAAAATTAATGATTCAGTTTAAGAAACTTAATAAGTAGTAATCTAATAGATTTAATAAGTAAATCACTAACTCAATTGCAAATATGAGAATTGCAAGTATGTTACAGCAAAAAAATTCTTTAAAAACTAATGTTAAACGAGCTCATAAACATGGGGCAACATATAGAAGAAAAGTAGATTAAAATGGTGAAATATTATGCAAAATTTGCTAAGAACCTTTCTAAGCAAAATATAGATTAGATTAACATTATATATTGGATATACATGATGATGAAGAATCGGAAATAAAAGGGCTGAAAAAATATGAGTATATCTACTATGAAAAATGTTAAAATTACGAATATAAAATTAAAAAAACACAGTCAAAAAGATAATTAAAGTATATGGACAGATGAAAAGTAGTAATGAATTAATAATATTAATAAGTTAAAATTTGACTTAAACTTCAATCCAGCTAATTTGAAATTAATTGTAATTTTTTTAAGTAAAGTAGAAAAGCCAAGTATATTAAAGACTCGACATTAAACCAAAATTGGATATAAAAAATAAGACAAAAGTATTTTAGTATTCTACCCTTTCAAGATTCTGTTTTCAAACGTGAGTGATTAATATGAAATAGACAAGTGCTTGACAGTTCTTTTGAAAAATTAATCTTTAAACTTTGCTGGAGTATAAAAACTAATAAAAACCTTGTATAGTAAAAGCCATTTTATTATTGAATAAAGATAAAAGCAACTTCTCTGTATCAATGGACCTTTTATTAAGACAGTAGATATTGAATAAAAAATTAAAATCTTAAATAGCAAATAATCTAATTAATGCGATAAATAATTTGCATAATTAGGAGTATTTCTTATAACATCATCCTTAAAAGATCAAATTGTCTTAATATTATTCTGATTTAATATTTACTGATTTTTAGAAATCAACTTCATAGATGATAACAGTTTAAACTTAGACCAAGAAGTAGAGAGTCCATACATGCATCACAATATTAAAAAGATAAAGATAAATGATATGGCAAAAGACTATTACAGCTTTGGAATTTCGCTCTACGTTTTACTTTATGGAATTGAGAACTTTGAAGGACTCTTAAAAGTTGAAAAATATTTGCTTCAACTAGAAAGTCACTTGTATTACAATGCTATTATACCTGAAGGCAAGAAAATCAATGTTTGCGTCTTCAATAATAATAAGTAATTAACAATAAAATTTGAGAGTTTCATAGAAAATTTAAAAGAAATGAAATTTGAAATGGAGCTAATCAGATTCGAGGTTTTTGGATGGAATAGTGCAATTAAATTCACTAATTGAATTAAAAATTTTAAAACTAAATGAAATATTTTTTTATATAGCAATCTAAAACAATAGAAGAAAAAATATTTTTCTTTTAAAATGAATGACATGATATATAATATAATTCTATAGTGAAAATATTAATAGTTATATTTTATTTTAATTTTTATCATAAAATTAATTAAGATAATCTTTAAACACCAAAGTAGGAGTGAACTGAGAAAAATTACATTTTTTATTGCTAGGCTCTCACTCACACTCTGTTTAAAATGAGAGTCTTTAAATGGATGAGAATTTGCTTTATAGAGCATGCTAATTCCAAGCTCCCGTATAGCTATTGAGACTGCAGTCTCACTATCTTGGTTCTTGACACTTTAATATTGGTGTTAATTCTTCATAATTGATGGTCGATTATATTACTCTATGCTTTGTGCGAATACGGCCACACCTCCAGAAATGTGTTTCAATTGAATTTACGCTCTCCAAACCTTGTGGAAGTCGCCACTTGCAAAAGATCTTGTGTGAGAAGAATCTATCTTTGACATCTCTCATTAATTGGGAAAGGTGTATAGACTGCCTACTAGTATTAAACTAAAGTTATTTGAGAAAAATTTTTGACCCATTCCATCATTTACTAGAAACTTAATATCCCTTAATCTTAGATAGTTTTTGCTATTAAATCCTAATTATTTTTGACTTATATTTGGTTTCAGTTGTTTAGGAGTTGAATCTATTTTCTAAGATTATTTGGTATCAACTGATTGCAAGATGGCCAAATCAATTGATTGGTTCATAAAGTCTGTTGAAGTGCATTGACTAAGTATGGTTGGAGCATATTTAGGTTTCCAGCGAGATGATCCTCATCTTAAAAACTAAATTAAAAAGAGAGCGAAATGCCTAACCTCAATTCGCACTAAATAGAACATATCAGATAGTGCGTTATAACACATGACTTCGTCGAGATATCCCAAAAAATATATACCCTCATCGCTTATAGGGATGAGTTAGGACAAATCACAATAGGGAAACTCTATTCATGATAAGAACCATCATACAGTAGAATAAATTAGTTTACTCATTTAAGCTTAGAAATCAGACATCAGATATCACTTTTGAGTGCCAGGATCTAAATTTTAGACTGAATCTCAAGAAATTTACTCGAACTCTATTATCAATTCTCATACTCTATGCAAATTAACAACAAGCACATAAAGATACCGACTTAACCGACGACCGAAAGAACTACCACAATTCAAGTAATTTAAATACTTACAGCGGAAGAATACGTAAACCAACCCCACCCCCTCAACTCCTACCACTTGTCAATACCCCAATGAACCTCCTTCACCCTAAAACTCAAGCGACTACATAGCCCAGAGAGCAGACCCAGAATATCTCAAAGCTGCAAATAAAAAGACAAAGAGACTATGATTTTTATTACTTAGGTGATGGAGTCTCATCAGGATTCTTACGCACAACAGATCTCTCAGACTCTTGGTGTAGTTGAAGAAGTAATAACAGATTGGGAAGAAGACTACAAACCTACCATACTACCCAGACAACAAAAATGTACCGATCTCTTCCGACCGGTTAATAAAATATTCGACTAGGAAAATATTATTCCTCCTAAATAGGAGAATACTTAGGATCCAAACTTAATTAATAATGGTATTATTATTAATAAGTATCCTAAGAAGTATTCAATATGTCATAAGTCATAGTAATAGGGAAGTTAACTACAACGCAATTGAAGATTACCATTAGTGTAGACAAGCTGGTAAGAGAGTACCATTAGAATTATGGGAACAAATGTTTGAAACCAGAGAAGCAGTAGTAGTCCTCAAAAATTCAATCAGATTATCAAATAGATTCAGCAATGAGTTCAAACATTAAATTTTAATTCAATCAGCTTTTCTTACTACTACAAAAAGCTGACTTTGAATTCACAGACGAACAAGCGGTCAATTAGAAATCTCTACTATCAATTATAGTTAAAAACAACCAAATGAACTCCCAAGAAATCCAGGCGTTTGCTATAGACTACGAACCCATATTCAACCAAGTTACCTTTCAATTCAAAGTACTAACTAAACAAGCAGGATTTCTGAGAAAAGACCTAATACAACTAATCACTACTACGTTTAAATCCTATATATAACTTAATCTATTTTAATTCAAAATATATGAGACTAAACTTATGAGATTACCAAGAACAGAGATGGTAGATGACTAAACCATTATTCAGAAATCAGGCAAGAAATACAAGGGAAATGAATTCAAGAAAGAAAAAAAAAGAACTAAAGAAAACCAAAAAGAAGGAAATAAATATTAAGAAGAAATTGAGAACAGAAACCTCTAAAAAAATTGGAGGCAAGATAGGATTTATTCCTTAAGACAATTATAATCTCAGGCTCTTAAGGCTTAGATGTGAGTTAATTATTATTATTATCCTCATTTTAATGAAGCATTTAGTTGTAATAAGTAACATCTCTCATCTTAACCTTCGAGAATTTTGGCATTCACTTCAAGCAAGCGAAGAGTATTCGATGTCAGACATTAAAATGATTACAGAGTTCGCTATTTTTTCAAAAAGCAAGTTTCCACAATATTCACTTTTTCTTCTCGGTGGAGGGTTTGCCCTAAGTATTACCCAAGTACTAACTTCTCAGGGGCATTGAACTTAGATTGATGAATAGTTATTCCATAATTTCAGAGTTCATTTTTAGTCACGGACTCAAGGTTCACTTTAAGTTTCTTATATATTTTAATTATTTAGAAAACATGCAATAGATTTTATAGAATAGCAAATAAAAGTAAAGAGTTATAATTAAGTTTTATTGAAATTAAATATTTATT
The DNA here is from genome assembly GCA_000711775.1 of Oxytricha trifallax. Taxonomy (NCBI): domain Eukaryota; phylum Ciliophora; class Spirotrichea; order Sporadotrichida; family Oxytrichidae; genus Oxytricha; species Oxytricha trifallax. The sequence goes on along the minus strand of ARYC01000350.1, from coordinate 18,642 downwards.
CCTAAAAATTTATTGATTCGACGATTTATACTGATTAGTAATTATTATAAGTATAATTTCTTGAATTTGAAATTGGACTGCATTCTCTAAAGGCAAAGCCCAGTACATACTAATTTATTAAAGATGAATTAATGTTGCTTCCAGTTATTCCAGTTGATCTCATTTACTGCTATTCTAAAAATAAATTTATGATCATTACTTTATAGTTTTTTTAATAATATTTCAGAGAGTGTATGAAATGTAACCAACAACTTAATATTTTATAATTTTAATTATATTGCAGTATGCTGTCCATTACAGTCATATATGATTAGAAATCATTTAAGGTAGGTTATTAATTTAATGTGTAAAATAGTGTAAATTTATTTACTAATTTTACTAATATTGACCATAAAATTGGACTTAGCTTGCGCCGATTGATAAAACAGCTCTCTCATTCATTAATTCTTCATTCAATAATTTAATTGAACAAGTAATATTTTTATTCGGATCTGATGTTAGTATTTTATGTTGATCACGAATACTTTCAAATTAAGCTTCATCTTCTTAATGGATTTATAATACTAGAAACTAATGAAACAATTGATCAAAATAATTTTAATTATGTGTTAGCTTGATTAATCTATAGTTGAATATAATAATTTTCAATAAAATTCTTATCAAAATATGTCTTGTAAAGTTTTTGAGGTTAAATTTATCCATCATTTATTAATTCTTCAACAAAATATTTATTTAGTCAGCACCATTTTAGTAATATTATTGCTACCTTTACCCACTTATAGGAATGAAAAACTGCATTTAATCTATTGCTCATTGAAATGACTATAGCCAATATTTGGTAAAGCTTGACTTCTAAATGCAACAGCATTTTTATTCTCAAATTCAAGATTGTTTCTCGAACATGTGACAATCCATCTTATGCCTCAAGATCTATTTATCTTTTCTATATTTCTGCCTTCAATGAAGCCAACTCTTTTCTGCAACTAAATATAATGATTATAGTATATTTCTAAATTTTCCTTTATAATAATGTCTTAGTCTTGAGTATAGTAATTTTAAGTATTATTTCTTATTTTCAAATTTATATCTCTCAATTGATCTACAAGCTACTAAACTTTTTGTCATGCTTAGTCGATCTAATTTATGAGATTCTCATCAAATTATTTTAAAATTTAGATCTTTAATGCTCTATTTTTACTAAAACCGGAATCATTTTATCTCTTTTAGTCTAGCATTCTTGCTCTTTTCCTTAAATCCATCTCATTTGAAACTATATCAACTTATCTTATTGTTAAGAGACATTTTTAAATACAAATTATAAAACATAAAATGGTAATGAAATTAAATTCAAAATGCAGTTAACACTAACTCCTATAAATTCTTTTCAATTTGAGGCTTAAATTTATCAAACACATCATTTGAGTGAGAGGAGTTTTAATCCTAAATTTTAGACTCAATAACTTTTTTTGGGGAATAATTCTAATAAATTTCGGCTATCTTCTGGATTAATTAAGTTTTAAGTACTCTTTGAACCATCATCATTAAGATTGACTACGAATTGCTTTAAAGTGTGGTCTTCAATCAAGTCTTAAATTGAAAATTGATTCATTTAGCCTTAATTTTGCAATAAATTCTTGAAAATATAACCCATTAATCTTTATTGAATCTCAATGAATTTATTTCTCCAAGAAGTTGATTATTCAACGTAATGATTTCTAGATTATCAAGCTTTTTATGTTGATATATTTACTTTTATAAAGAAGTAAGTAACGTTTAAGTGTTCCTAAGGATTAGCTTCTTTTTCTCTATTCAAAGAAAAGTGAAAAGTATATTTCATCAATCATAGATCTGAACGTCATTATTGATTTATATAGATATTGTATAATATAAATTATTGATTCTGGAAAGTCAGAGCAGCTACTGATACTTGACATTATGGGAATTTCATTTTCTAATAGTATTGATATGCAATCTTAAAAGAGAAAATTCTTTTCATCAGTATTTAGTTCCTATAGAAATCTCTGGCATATGTCTAAATCTTCAGTCTAAAAAACATTGATAAAATGGGGGATTAATCAAATCATGAATGTTAAAATCTTGGTATTAATTGAGAAGGGTTTTTAATTTCATAAAAGAAATTATATAGCTTGCATTAATCTTTTTATCAGTAGTATTGATTATAATTTTCTACTAACATTTTCTTGTTTGAATTTAAAGAAAATATATATAAATTACTACATCTAATAAAATAAGCTTGATTTTTATTTTATATTATTTTTACATATAGTAGAAAAACATTAATTTGAAAATCTTTTATTATCTGTTTTAAAAGATGAATTTAGCCTGGATCTTGTATAAAAAACAAAAAATTTAATTTTAAATAAAAATATATCTCCACCTAATGTTTAATGTCTTACCTGATTTATTGATTTAATTACTTTTGATTGTTGTTTGTATCTTTTGATCATTCTCTATGTGAATAAAATCTTCGCTTCTTGGTTAAGTTTCATGATATCCATTATTTCTTAAGAAACTTATTTGACCTGTTCTCTGCATTTTAAAATTTAAATTATCAAACATAGATAAAGTTATCTTAAGAATTCTGATTCAAAGATTGTTTTTAAATTATATAAAGTCTTTTAAATAAAACTTCTTCAAAAAATGATTTTTACCTACACTCAGATTTTATTTCTCTGTGAATAAAAATTGCATATACATCTTCTCTTATATTCTAACATTACGATCACAAAATTTTAGCCTAAATATATTATAGAATTTTGGTTTTATTTCGAATTTGATAAATTAACTTACCTTTATAAAGCCCTTGCTGCTTTATTTGCATGGTGCTTAATTATGTCTTCTTATTTTGAAATATCGTTGAAATTTATCAGTAAGTTTGTTTCAAACTTTCCTAGAAATTCTTCATTACGAGTGATTTCATACTTCTATCCAATATTTCAATAGATTTCTTCAAAGTGTTAATTTATTGCTTTAATCTTGAAGATTTTATGCTTTTCTATAGTAAATCTCGAGTTATCCAAAATTTAAGTTATTTACTTTAACAAATCGAAGAAATTGGAACTCAAAGTTCAATAATTCCTAATTCAAAATGTTTAAGAATATTTAGAGTGAACTTAAATGCTCTTAATTTGCTTTATATTTCTACTTTAAGTCCTCGAAGTTATTGAAAAGTTTTAAAATTAAGGGGTTATCCTCGATTAATTATCCTTTCATAAAAGCAACAAGTCTCAATGAAATGATTGAGAAATCATTCACTAAATTAATAATTTCTCAAATTTATTCAGAAACTCATTTTATTTAATTTATGCTAAATTTTTTAGTTTTTATTCCAAAACATTAAAAAGTGCAGAAGGTATTTTACTAAACATTGGGATTAATTATCATCAGAGTCTTATTTATTTAGTAATTTTTAAATGACTGTTGAGAAGTGTAAGCCTAAAGTTAATTACATATAGAGAATTTACACAATATAGTCCTATAGTTCAAATATTAATCTTAAAATGAGTATGCTGGCACGTAAATTACATTATTGACAAGAGTCAAAGTCGACTCTTAAATATTCTTTTCCTCAGATTTTATAAAAGTCTTGAATTAGTTTTGTAGTTAGAATCTCAAACTTTCTTTGCTAATTTTGTCATATTAAGAATCATCTAGCAACTTTTTTTTAAAAGGTTTCTGCATTTATTTTTTTAATTGTTGATATTTGACTAAGTAAGACTCTCCTTTTGGGATTGGATAGTTATTATAAGATAAAAATAATTAAATTATGAATAGAGGTATAACATATTATTTGTAGATTTGTAGATTATTTTTCAAATATGAATGGGAGAACAGGTTATCTATTATATCCAGCGTTTATATTTATTTCTCCACATTATCTTAAATCAAAGAACATGCATCTATCATCTTATATTTTAGTAATAAATTATTTTATATAGCGTATAAATTATTAATCTCCTAGAAGTTTTTGTTACATAAAAGTATGTTCATTTATTTCTTATTATAAGCCAATTATTTAAAAAAGTTGGAATTCTCTTATATCAATTTCTTTTTGAAGTTTCTTTCCTCTTATCCCAATTCTGTGTTTTAAAATCATTAATAAACTTTAGATTTTTTACATTTTTAGGAGTTCTTGATCAAAATAGTTCAATAATTATATAAATATATTAAATTTCAAGATTTATACTTACTAAAAATTGATTAAAATATTTTGAATTTAAGAAGGATCTATGTTTTTGGAATTTTAAGATGCATTAGCGTTTGGCTCACTCATATTTAAAAATCTTATTTAAAATATTTATAGAATAAAATATAAAATCTTCGTTAATGATCCTGACATTGTTAAAATAATAAAATTAAAATTAATATAAAATAATTTAATTAAAATTGTGGTTGTTAATCTGTTTAATAGTTTAGAGCTTTTAAATAGCATTTAAATGGATTTTATTCAAAGTAATCCTATCAAAAATGTCAGAATAGCAGTATTTATTTCATAAATTATTTATAATTTTTTTAAGGATTAGGATAACTACAGCAATAAAGTTAAATTAAATTTAATCCTTTAGCGAATGAGTTAAAAAACATTATTTTGTACAACTTATAAACACTTCCAATATAATTATTAATTTAATAATACTTAAAATTAAACAGTGTAATTTATATTTTAGATTTTTCTCTTAAATTATATGTTAATCAGAGAAATAGATAACTCTTATTAAAGTATGTTTTTTATTAGCAAAACCTCAGAAGTTATTTTATTAGAGAAAGGAAAATATCGTAACACATAAAAGAATCAATTTTTTTTTAAAAAAAGGAAATAAACGTAATGTTTATAGGTAAATAAATAAAGCAATTTGTATGCGTCCCTGTATCATATCTTAAATAATTATTGCATGATCTTAAAATGTAAAAAAAATGCTGTTTTTTATTTTTTTAATTATTTCTTTAACTATGGATAAATTTATTTTAAAGAGATAATTTTTATTTTTAAAAAATTTTAGATTAAAGATATTAAAAAGTTATATTTTTCATAGCTTATAAACTTTAATTAATAAAAAGAATAGAATAGATTGCTAATAAAAAACTAAAAAAATTGATTTTTTAAAAGTAAGTCCTTATTTTTTATCAAAATTTAACAATTTCTAAATGAATACTATTTTTAAGGTGTGAAAAGAGATAATAATAAAGTAAGATACTAATCAATCTTGCAACCAAGTGAAGCTTCTTCATATGTATGCTAATCTACAATCCCATTATAGGAATATCTTAATAATCTGAAATATATCAAACCCCTTTTGCATGTTACTTTAATTATCATTAAAGAATAAAGCAACCTCTTAATTCAACGAGGCAATCTAAGGTTCACTCTCAGACTTAGATAATCTCCATTTTTAATTTATTTAAGGATCTAAAGACTCTAAAAAGCTATATTTTGCAGCAGTTGAAGCTATCCCTAATGATGCGGAACAACTATAAGTCATTATCAAATTATCAAGAAAATTAACAGAAAATACCTATTTTATTGAAGCAAAATCTTTCATTTAAATTGTAAGTACAATAAACAACTGTAATCTTTTAATAATAAATTATTTGTTATTTTTTAAAGGTTAAATTTAAGTTTTTGTGCGACAATGACATTCAAAATAATTATGAACTTTTTTAAGTAGCAGCCAGAATCTCTATGATATTAATAAAATACATTCAAAATGGGAAAAATGTAAATTAAAAATACAAAATTAATTAGAGATTTATCAACGGCCACTCATTAGTAAATTATAAGACCAAAATACAATTAACTTAATCTAACTATCTTATTTTCTTAAGTAAAAGAGTAAAATTATTAGAATAGAGTGATTAATATAATAAATACGGTTATATTGGTAATTTAATGCAATTTATGGGAATAGATTAATAGAAGCTTAGCAGTTCAAAGCGCTAATTAATCATTTCTCACACCAACCATGGCAAAAACAGCAAAGCTAAGGTAGCATCAGTTTTGTAGTAGGTATTCTTGCCACTAGTGCTTAAGGGGCAACTGTATCTTATTATAGAATTTTTTTCTAAATTTGTCTTGATTTCGCCGCATCTTTCCAATATCCTTGCACCATTAGAGTAAATCTCTATAACTACAGTTGAATTCCTATTGGAAATACCTCCAGGCAACTGAGGAATTCCAGTAGCTGCTTAGGCGATTTTGCTCAAGTTATGAGTCTGAAATATTCAAGAAGAGGGAGTGGTCAATGTCTGGACTCGAGTATGGTCATCTCTCTTTCGTAGTAGTCATCCTCCACTAAGTAAGTTTATTGATATTTATTTCTCACTCCACTTTAGCTGGTGACTGCCGAATTTATCTAAATAGAGAGTAGTGTTCATAAACGCATTCGTGCTGCAAGAAAACCATTGCCATTTTTTAAGTTTATTATATTATAATTAATTTACATTTGCAATTATTAAAACGCTCTTAACCTTTTTTATTATATATTTACTCCAACTGTAATTAATAAAAATGGGAATAGTTATCATTTTAGTTCTTAATCTTTTCTCCAATTCCATTCTCCTAGTTGTTGCAGTTGCTTCTGTAAATGTCATCTTCAAGATATCTTCAAGGTATCTTTCCAGAAATTTTAATGCAGATTTGCTAAGGTTTATAATGGTCTATTTAATTTGAAGCATCTTGTTCAGCCATTAATCAAGTACTCTCATTTCTGTGATAAAACACTTTCGCCAAATGTCTAATACTTCAAACAGATTTTAATTTACACAAAATCAAAGCTAGTTATGGTAAAGATTCTCAAGTTAGATAAGAAACACTAACCAATTTAAGTCACTCTTATAGCAGCATTTATAGGAGCATTAAATTTACTTCATGGAAAGATTTGGAGAAAGGTAATATGAATCTTAAGCATTTTGACAGTCTATAAGAGATTGTATAGAATGATCTGCTTCAAAATGTGACAAAATCAGTGTCAATATCCCATGAGACAAGTGACTTTGCCTTACATGCACTGAAAAAACTGAAAATAAATAGCTCATGAGCATCAATATATGCAACTTTAACTCTTGATTGACCCATTAATCCAGCAATAAACTCTTATTTAATATAATAACCAAGATTTAAATAATCTATTTGAGTAAAACACCGTGTAGCACAAAAAATAATTAGCACTTCAAACTTATCAATTCATCTTAGAAATAATTCAAAAATAAAATTTACTCTTCACTTATACTATTCTACGACAAATTCTAAAAGAAGCCCATCAAGAAATTCATGAAGAAATTGATAAAAATCATCATAGATAGCACATTATCTTTTGATGAAAATTAAATAGTAAATATTATGTTGGTGTTAATTGCATTATTCCTCAAAGAGAAGGAGTTAGCCATACTTGTATTTAATACATAAATTTAATAGAATATACCTCTGAAAATCTAAAAGTCAGAATAAAAAAAACTCTTAAGTGATTGCATTAGCATAGAATAGATTAGTTGCTAGACTTGATGAGTACAAAGTGAATATTTTTATATAAAATCTCATAAATTTCAAGGATTTTGATGTGGTAGTCAATCATTTCATTAAAATGGTGAATAACGAATAGATGAACACAATCATGAAATAATTTTTGAATTCTTGGAGAATGTAAGTAGCTTAAAAAAGACAAGAGATGAACTAGACAGTTCAAAGTGTAAGAATGAATAAGTTTATAATTAACCTTTTTAGTGTATTACTCAATAATTTAATTGTAATCAGATAAGATTATTCTAGAGATTTTAGCATCGCTGATATGCATAATCTTTAGCTTCAATATAACAGAACCTAGAGTATAACAAAAAAGAATGCTAATACTCTAATATAAAACTTATAAAGATGAATCAACGAGAGATTATCAAAAAGCTTTAAGGAAAATAATTATACTTAAGTTTGAGCCTCTACTTTGGAAGATAATCATAATAATCTAATAAAGAGTGAATTATATACTTAATTTAAGAAAAACATAAATCAGTTCTATGAAAAACTCATTGAAGCAAACGAAGAAGTAGAATTACTTGGTTTAGTACATTACTCTCAATAAGAAATACATGCACTTAATTTTCTAAAATATAAAGAAAATCTGCAAAATAACTCTTAATAATCTGAACATTGATTTTAAAACTAAGGTGGATTTTGTTTTCTGAATGTTCTAAGTTTGGTGAAAATATCTTAACAATATAGTGAGAAAGATGATTTTAATGTAGGAGGAAGTGCAAATGAGAAAGATATATAACAGATGATTGAATACTTTTTTTAAAAGCTCTTTTGTTCTGTTTGATTTAATTAACTCAATCGATGGATTATTCTCAATACCCCATGTTTGTATACTTCTTTAGTTCTATTTTGGAAAAAATTATAAATCTTAGAATGTAAGTTTGACTAATAATTTCTTTAATCATGACAGTATAGTACTTGATAATATTAATATAGATAGATTACTTGCTAGTTTTCTCGTCATTATTACATGCTAAAAATTTTGAATTGAACATGATAGATTTTGAGGATTAAGTTTTAAATTTCTTACTAAGAAATATAGTCCATGAGAAGTTCTTTAATAATAAGTGTGAGAGAAACTTTTATATAAAAAAAGGCCGGGGAAGTTTCCTGCACTTTTTTTTATTTCATATTTTATTTTTTTTAAATTAAATTAATCTTTATAACAACAATCAACCAACTTCAGGGCTAATTTGATTGTTATAATTATACTTTATTTTATTAATCAAAAGTCAAAATTTTTCTTTATATTCCAAAAACTCTGACATTTTTCATCTGATATTTGTAGGTTCTGTCATTTAAATATTATATTGCTTTACAATAGTAATTCCAAATATTATATCCAATTGTTAGTTTAATTCTGATTAAATTTATACTGTTCTTACCATGCCTATATAATGTTAGACTGTATTTTCTTGAGCTACTTCAATGATGAACAATATGCTCTTAATGTTTAACGGGTCATAAAAATATTATATTTGTTAATTTATGTAAAATTTATTAAATTTAACATAAATAAAAAAACAGTGTAGGAAACTTCCCCCCTCCAAAAAAAACATTACTGTAATAATTTATGGTGTCTTAAATAATTTTATTAGGATTAAATTAAACTGGCAATGGGCTATTATAGGATGAGGATAACAATGAAAATCGATAAGAAAATGAATGTTGTTTTAAATACTCTCAGATTACTTTCTTAAAATATTGCGTTACTTCTTGACTAATTATAGCTCATGAAAAAGTGCTAATAACCAAAGTAGTTGAGTTTATTGAGAAGCTATGACTCTATCTAAGGACCTTTGGCTTATGTAATATCAACTTATATTTTAAATTAATGTTTGAAAGATAAGCATTGATGCTGAATTTTTCTTGACTAACATGATTAACATTAAAGAATTAGCCCTTAAATCTTAAATCAAGAAACTGTGAGCAACTTTTATATCATAAAATCTGCCAATAATCATTAAGTAAAGCTAAATGAATGCATAACAACCTTCCTTTTCTCAATTTAAAAACTGAAAGAATACCAAATTTGAATATAAGATAAAAGCAAAGTCCTGTTCTTCTTATTGGATAAACATCTCGATGCAAGTAAAGGTGAGGGATACAAGGAATAAGGTCGAATTTATTGTAAGAAAATCAAATTAATGAATATTCAACAAAATCAAGAAATCGATTATAAAAACATGGTTTATAATAAAATTGGTATAGTTATAATATTTGATAAAATTGATAATTTTATTGAAATGGAGTGGGATGACTCCAATTCTAGATAGTAATGCAGCTGATTACTTATTCTAGTTGCATTATTATTTTAGAGCGAAGCTATTTTTTATCGTTCTTAGATACAGCTACGCTGCCAAAATTTTGATATTGATTATTTGTGGAGTGACTCACGAAATTTATTTTTTGTTGCGTGAGACTCCGTTTTAAATTGTCATACTTTTTACTATTCTCATTATTAGCAACATAATTAATCTATATTAAGCATGAGTTTTTGAATTAAATTTACTGCCCTTTTTTTTATAATATCGTGTTATTTTATGAGGGGAAGAATTTAAGATAGTTTCTTTTATTAGTAACATAATTTATTGCAAAAAATGTTATAAAGTTTTATTCTAGAAAGCAAGCAATATAAAATTATGGATGTGTTTATAATGATGAGGATTATTTTGAAACTGTTCTTAAAAAAATATTAAATTTTGTGAGAGGCTCCAGAAATAAAAATTTCCCGATTTTTGGCAGAGTAACAGTAAAGACAATAAGAAAAATAATGGATAATTATGCTGAGTATTAGGCTAATCAGCCAATAATACAACAAATTTACTTCATCAAAACGGAATAAGTTTATTCTATTTTATCTAACTAATGAAAATCATTTATTCTAAAATTAATAATCATATTATTATTTATCATAATCTGTAAGTAGGTTTTTTATTAGTTCGAATATTTATTAACTCAATTTTACAATGAATTCGACCTAAATCATGAAAAAAAGAAAATATTTAGCACTACTTATAACATGGTAGAGAATGAAAATGTCTACTTATAGCTGAATTTGTCTATATTAATTTAACTTATGAATAAAATGCTCTCTCAAGCTTTGTAGAATTAAAACTCATCAGACCACATGCATGAATTGACACCCAAATCTCAAATTAATATGCGCAAATTACTATGAAGGTTACTAAGGGGTCTATCTTAATCAGTAATTTAGTGGAATTTTGGATTTATACTCTAAGTTTAATCCTTGCCAAAGTAATATTCATTAAGATTTGATAACAATGTTAACTAAACAATAGAATGCATAAAATATAGAAGAATATCTTTTAGATATAGTCTATATTATTTCTTAATTCATTGAGTGATGTGATTCTATGATTAAAATTTGGTTAGCGCTACTTAATATTAGTAGAATCTCTTTCTTAAAAAAGTTAATGATAAACTTACCCTAATTAAATTTAATTCTTTGATTATGAATATTAGCACAGCTTTATTCAAAAATCTATGAAATAGATGAATTCGCTACCTCTATTGAATACCTAATAAAGTTTTGAAACAATTCTCAAAATAATCTGATTCACATTTATACTTAGTAGCCTATAAATTTATTAAATATCGTTCGAATTTTTAACCAATTATTAATCACTGAATTTTTAAAATATTACTAAAAAGCAATTTCGTTAAATCTTTAGTGCAATTTTTTATGTGATGAAATTTGTTAAAAATCCTTATGAAGGTTGGTCTATTACAGTTTCTATAAATTGAATACTTTTTAGAAAGTTTCATTGAAGGAGGAATTTATGGTGATGGCTGATAATCTACTACAGAGCTATTAAAACAATGATGGATTAGCGATTAGATTTTGAACATTATAACATGTTTTAGTTCGATAAAAAACAAGCTTGACTAGAATAGAGTAAGGAATGGAACAGTAATTTTAGTACGAGATTGATTGAGTATTGTACCCCAGAATTGTTAGGTAATAAAATTTAGAGGAATAAGACTTGATTCTGTCAAAGTTAAGCTTATTAAAAAAGGAAATTTAGTGATTAATAAACAGACTATTTGATAGGAAAGATATTTATTGATCATAGAGCAACTTGTGATTAAAAACATTGATAAAAGAGATAAATAAATAACTGATGATATAATGAAATTAGAAAAAGTTGATACTACAGCTTTCACCAAGACTATCTGGTTGTGTGTTTAATGATTAAAATCAAATAAATTTAACATATCACTGTTTAATACTAAAATCAAACCATCAATCTTAGTCGTGACGTAGACGTATCTGAGTGAGTTGAAGTGGCAATTCCGTGACGTGGCAGTCATGAAGTAGAAAACTCCGAAAAAACCATCCTCGCTATCACCTAGTCTAATCCCAAAATCAAGATGTCACCCCACGTCTTTCGACATTTGAGGGACAGAGCTCGTGAGATTCGACCAGAGTGACAGAAGGTGGAGAAAAACGCTTACCGGTCCCACCGCTGCTGGGAAACGTAATCCCTATCCTTTCGCTGTGGTAGCTTCAGTACCCTAACTCGGTGTGGGAGAAAATTCCTTATCGTTGGCTTCAATGGTTTTCATCTTCTCACTTTTGGAGGCAGAGCGTACCTCCATCCTGCTCCCTATTACCTAGGAAACTGTTCTCAAGCCAGGAAACTCATCTAATGCAGGGAAATCTTAGGATCAAGCTCACTCGAGGAGTGACTGCTGACAGATTGAACCCCGCCGACTGGCCCCTCATGCGTTGCGCCCAGCAACCCCCTACCTGCCCTCGGTAGGCCTTAGTATAATAGAAAGCTCTATTAGAAAGTCCTAAGTGGTTAGTACCACCTAGCAATTAACTTTCTAATTTAATAATTAGACTATCTGGTTAAAATAATTAAAATACTTGGACATCTGCAGTATCTATAAGAAATTCATTATCATTAAATGCTTGAAACCATTTTTAAATTCATAAAATCTGCTTATGAGAAAGCTAATGAAGACCTTTGATATTACTATTTTGTCAGAGTCATTATTATGAGCATTTAGAAAGTTGATAACAATGATTTAATTAGAGCCTCAAATTCTATCAAATTATTTTGAACAGCTGTGTGCAAATTTTCAAGACTCATTATAAGTATAAGAATGATCCCTTGATTTTAGAAATTATGCTTTTCTTTTAATACTTAATGAATTTCTCGATGCTATTCACAAGACTTAAAAATCAATTAAATAATAAACTGCTTTGTTGAAATGCTAGGCATAATAGATCAAACCTTTGATTTAACCTCTTTTTAGGATAAACTTATAATATAGATCTATAAAAATATCTTTAACTTAATTTATATGCCGACCATCTAAGATGTTTGAGTTCATACTATCAGCTCTAAATGAACTTAAATCTCTCGCTTAATTATCTGAAAGCGGCATTAAAAACTCAGAGACTCAAGTTGACATTGGATGCGTTGAAAACGCTTTTAATATGATTTCTTGGACTTACCATTCAATAAAAACACTTTATTCAATCCTGATAACATAAATTGAACAGCCATGCTATCCTTAACTTTAAATTGAGAGAGCTGATATTTTCATTAAATTATTCATATGACTTGCCATTAAAGAAAATCAAAATTAATCTCATAATCAATCACAAGTCTATATATTATTTTAATAATTCCAAGAAATGTCGTAAAGCTTGATGCTAGATCTGGGAAATCAGATCTTTTCTTAGGACGGTCTATAGTTTAGATTTGGTTTATGGTTTTGGACTTACTGGCCAAAAGCTTCTCATGATTCTGGCCTCTTTTTTCTAAGAAATATCATAGTACATCCATTTCACTTAAATAATAGAGAATTATTTTGATGTTTATTTTTTTCATATTTTAGAACACTCTATATAATAATTTAAAGCATATGAAATAATTTTAGCATTAATAAAATTTCACAACGTCGCATGGCACACTACAAGACATTTCCCCACTCAACCTTCACTTCGCTTCAAAATGCTGCGTGCGCTGACGAAATCAAATTACGACTTAATTTAAGAATGTTTGGATGAGGGTTGGGATATAAACTCACCGATTGATTTTGAAGGAAAATTCAATGCTGCCAGTTTAGCAGCTCATCTGGATAACTTGGAGCTTTTGCATTTCTTGGATTTGAATGGAGCTGATATCAGCAATCACAAATATTGTATATACATAGAATCTACTGTCTCAATGTATAAATATTGTGTGAATGGTACTGGAAAGTTCAATTATACACCACTGATGACCAGTTCCATGAGTTGGAATGTAAGAATTATAGATTACTTATTAGAACGTGGAGTTAACCCTGAAATAAAAGATAAATTTGGATTTACTGCTTTATAAAAAGCAAAAATCAAGCAGTATAGAACTATTCAGTCAATGCTTAGTCTTAATTTATTTAGTGATCATATTTAATAAAAAACATTTTTATAGCCTATAAATATATGGTAAATTTTAATGCTCTCATAATACGAATAAAGATACCAATTCACTCGCAAGGATTCTTACTTGCCTTAAATAACCACTGATGACTGGAGAAAAAAACTCTAGGAGAACGGTGCCAATCATATTAATTACAAAACCTTTGATATTTGGAAAGGCAAAGATAATCATGAGAGAGCTCTTTATAAACCCAGCTAGCACATTGTAGAAGGCGAGTATCCATTTAGTAATTTAGAAGACAATTAGCTTACTCTTAAATTCTTTGATGATTACGCTTACTTCGAGAGTCATGAAAATGGCTTTATTTGTTGAAAAATATTGTAGAAATGTATAATCATATTCTTTGCAGTAATTACTGAAATTTAAATAGGTATTGTGCTTCGTGTCTAATTAATCATTAATTTCTTACATAATTTAAACATACCTTTTTGAAAGCGAACAATTTCATAAGCCATTTATATCAATCAAAAATAATATATTATTTTCAATGGCTTAAAACTCAAATACAGACATCCCCAAACTTTAACAATAAATTTTAAACAGCTAAGGAAGTGGATTATCTCTTCCACAGAATGATTAAAATTAAATTCCTTTAAACATTAAAACCGAGGATATAGATAAGATGTCGCCCAAGGAATTCTTCATGACTTTTGGCAGTCACTAAATATGTCAGACTAAGTGTTCTACGCAGAAAGATGCATTATTTGTTTGCATTCAGTTTTATGATAAAAAGTAAGTTAAAGAAATATGATATTTATTTATATATTGAATGATAATTTGAATTAACTATTTATATCAATGGTGCTGATTAAGAATAATATAAAAAATTAAAAAATTCAATGCAATAATATTTTTAATATAGGACATGTATGGTATTTAAGGAAGCGACTAGATTATGCATGAAAAACTATGGAATGAATATATGATATAATACTTCTTATATAAATCTCTATAAGTTAATTAATGTTTTTAATCATCAATTAAAGCTAAATTATCATTTTATTTGTAATAATTAATTTAAAAAGAAATGGGTTAAGTTGAAGTAGTTTAAAACAATAAATTTTTTCATCAGCAGCCTATGAAAGTCGAGATTAATTTTGGAAATAAAGTCATGCCACACTACATGCCTGTAATCAATTGTAAGTTAGTTGTTATCACAATAAAATATTGCTGAAAAGTAATCATATTGTCTACTAAGATGTCATTATTTATTGAATAAAAATTGACTAATCAAATCAAATATATTTTTAGGGTCACTGACAAAAGTGAGAAATTTCTACGATTCATTTAAACTAATATGTGGACCTGATCACTTTTTTAAGTATGTGACACTCCGGACGTTCTAAGAACTGCTTAAAGACACTTTTCATCCATCCCTATCGAAACAACTGTTTCTGAGTTTTGACACTAAAAAACAGAAAAATTGACTTAATGTTATATAGTTTATGTGTGCTCTTATATGGACTTCTTATGCTTCAAAACACTAGAAAATTAACTGTAAGAATAGGATGGCTAAATTGATATATCAAATTTCTATATCACTTATTATATTATTTATATTATAATATATCTCTATAGTTATATTCAGAATATTTGATTTTGACCTGAATGGTAACTTGACAATAGATGAAATGATTTTGATATTCCTAAATACTGTAAAATCACTATGCACTTTAACTGGTACTTATGATTTACTTCCAAAAGAAAAACACAAACTTGTCTAGGCTGAGACATTATAATTTCTGATACCAGGGTTGGTAGAATTTTTATTTTAGAGCAAGCTGACGTGGATAACAGTGATAGTTTATCAGTAGAGGAGATCAAACACTGGGTAGAAAGTAGGAAGGTATTTGTTGAATTTATTGAGAGATTTGAACCTAAAACTAAAATCTACTCTCACTATAATAAATAACCCCTAGTCTAATTTAATTCCAGAAATAAAGATTAGTGAATTGAGGAAAGACCCATTAAATACAATGGGTACTTTGGACAAATTCATGAAGGAGACTTTCTCAATAAAGTAGAAATAGAGAAGGAAAGTTTTTGCAGATAGTACTGAAAATCATTAAATGTTTGCAACCACTTAGAATTTTATGAAATCAAAGAATAACCCAGATTTAAATGAATGAGATACCAAATAATTACCTAAAACATAGTAATTTAATGTGAATTTTCAAAATAAATTTAAAGACATAATTAAGTTATCTTATAAATCAATAACTCATCTTAATTATAGCAAGGAAAGACCTATTCTAAGAATGATATAATTCTATATAATTCACTTATAATTTATAGTATGCTGAGAAATTAAAGGTTACATAACTTATGAAGACTACTCAAGAAACTTCAAGAATATATTTCCTCTATATTTCTTAGAAATATTTAATTCTCAAAAGCATGCTAAGAATGTATTTGAAACTCTTGACAAATAAAAAAAGGGACAGATTAGCTTAGAATAATTTGTCAGAGTAAAGTCTTATAATCTATAACAATGCTTTTTTTAATAACTAATATTTCTTAATTCTTTAATTAATATCAGATAGGGAACTGAAAATAGTATTTAAATGGATGCAACAACCCAATAAGTATAATGAAGGATTCTTTCTGCAAAGTAAAAATAATAAAAAATTATTAGTAAATATATCAATTTTTAATAAATAATTTTATTATTTGCTCTATTATTGTGCCACCAGATGGGTATATTTCTACGAATGCAATGAACAAGATAAATGAATATTTTTTATTTTATTTTAGAGTAATTTATATAAATCTAGCTTTTAGGATTGAATTAGAGTGGAATATTGAAAAAAGAGAATAATAATTAAACGAGAAGATAAAATACTAAAAGTATACCTGTTGTTATTTTTGATGAAGATAAAAACTAAAATTTATTAGACAAAATTTGATTTCAATTTATTAACTTTAATTATTTTTTGTAATAAAATACTTTTGTTGAATTTTATTACATATTTCTCTATCATATAATCAAGCCTATAAGTTAATTTAATATAGAATAACAAAGCTTATTTATAATTACCAATTCTTTAGGACACATAGCTATTATCTCTCATTCATAGTAAATTATCTTACGAATTTACTATCAAATTGGTCTTTTTAGTTTTTTATAGTATTCCCTTTCCCTACATTTTTAGACTTTTCGACTTATGTTTCATTGTTTGAGTCAAAAATATTTTTAATTATTTGAGATTTTCTTGCCAAATTAATATTTTAAATGAAAAAACTAAGATATATAATTAAACCAGAGTCAAACCTGGAAATAACTAAACTCTTAGTCTATCATATTTTCTCAAACAAGTCTAAATCTTTCTCTTTAATGTAATTCACTATGCCTTCTATGCTCGAAGGGTACTTGAATTCACGCAGAATATTTACTGAGCCTATTTATTGAAGCACATTCAGTTAGTTCAATGAGCTTTACAAATTATTCATATTTTGAGATGTTTTGAGGGTTGTTAAGTGGGTCGATGCCTATTGAGTTAATATATTTTAAACTAAAAATTCTATATAATTATTTATTCAGAAATAGAAAACTTGTCTAGGCTGGTTAAAAGATCTTTAAGCAAGCTGTCAAATTAAAGAATAAACAAAAATAAAATCTACTATGAACCTTGGATTTATCAAAACTTTCCAGAAATAAAGATTATCGAAAATTTCTTCATCTTATTACATCAATTATAATGATTTATCATGATAAAACTCTATATTCTATGCAAATAATTCCCTACAATTCTTGATAAAATTTAACGAAATTAATCACATATTAAATTGAGTACTCTTAAATCTCAGTCTACAATAGATTACAAAGGTGGCTTAAACCTACTAAAACATGTTTCACTCTTTTCAAATGGAGAGTAAGTTATTTTACATCTCTTCATAAATTCCTCTTCTCATAAATACCATAATTTATTGATACTTTCTCTATAGTTTCATGCCAAATCCCCCAAACAGGCTTAAAAGTAAAAGACCTTCAATGAATTTCAACTTGAAAATCCTTACTTAACAACAATAGCAAGAAGTTAAAGATTAACAAAAACTTAATGTAGAAGACGTAAATTTGTTATAAACAACGATGGACTAAAGATTGATTAAAAATATGTAGGATAGTGCTTTATTAACAGCGAGACTAGAAAGAAATAAATCATAAGCAAATATTAGAAAGAAATAACTGCTCTAAATATAGCCAATTAATACGCATAGATAAAGCGTTTAAAGAGTTGATGAATATGGGATTTAAAGTATGAAAGTAAGTCAGCAAGGTTTTATGACTTAGAGAAATCAATCATAACAAAATATTATGAGAAGTAGAGAATAATTGAAAATAATGATGCATTAGAATTAGAGCTAGAAAAATTCAAAAGTTACTGTGCTTTGTATTGTAAGTTATCTAGTATTATTTGATAGTTTAATTTTAATGATATAATTGAATTGAAGAGATTCTATGACATCATGGACAGAGAAAGTAAAGGAAAAATTTAGTTTTTAAAATTGCTGGTAAACTTCAAGCTGATGTCAAATTCTCAAAACAATAATTTATGCATTGACTACAATAATTTGTCAGAGTAAGCATCCCTCAAATCTCAGATATAATGATTAATTTTTGTATTCTGCAAAGTACTT
>ARYC01000349.1:0-76156 GCA_000711775.1 Oxytricha trifallax | reverse complement strand
CTACTTAACTTATATTTAAATCTCAAAGCTAGACTGGTCAAAGTTGTCATTAGTAGACTCCCACTGAGTACAAGCGTCTCTGGTCTCTACTTTTCTTGGTTGCTGGAATGATAACTTTTATTGACATGAATCAAGTAATGCCGCTCTTCTCAAAAGGTTAGCGCTCATTTTAGTTTTCTGATATATTTTATTATAATAATGATAAAATCTACCTAGATAAACTAATATAGTAGAGTATAAGACACTCTAGTAGATTCTTTGCTGAGAGGTAAGAAAATTAACTAACCATAAAAAACTGTAAGTTGACATATTTTATGAGAATTTTATACATTTTAGTAAATTAAAATACTCCTTATGAAGTTTTGTTTCTCTAGAAGGTCCTCCAAATCAAGTTTGAACTTAATTTGTAGGTAAAGTTATTAAACATTTTAAATTTAATATTCTCCTTTAATTAAGTTTTAACCTTAAAATTAACTCCTAATAAAGTTTGAACTTAATTTGGAGGACCTCCTAAAATAATTAAACATTATTAGGAGGCAATTTAATGGAGATAGATTGATAAAAATGGAAATCAATCTGTGAAACTTGGAGCAAGTTTTTCAATGCTTCTCCGCATATCTTTTCAAGGTGACCTCCAGTAGGTCCTCCATATTTATTAGGAAGATTTTAATAAACTTAGAATGGATATCCATAATTTTAAATTTCATTAACATTTCTAGAAAGAGGAAGCAAGATGGAGTCTATGAATGATGCAATGAAGAGAATTTAATCTCAAGATTTAATAGGAAAATTTCGAAGTAAAGAGGACGTTTATAAATATTTGGTATAGCAAGGTAAGTTCTTAAGTAAGATTAATAAATCCATTATAGTTGGTTTGTTCTTGCCGACTTAGGAGGGAACTAAAATCTCATTCTTAAAAGCCTTACTGAGTGAAGAGAAAAAAGCTTTTAAGTCTAATGAAATTAGGATGATAGAGAACTAACTGCCCTGAAATATCAGTGACAAACCTATATGACGATGCTATGAGTGATCCGGACGTAGCTCTCTAACTTCCATCAAAGCTAAAGCTCTCTAATAAGTTTCCAGAGAGAAACATCTTCTTTGGTGTTCTTGCAACTCTGAAACCTAAGTACTTAAATGAAGTTATTTAAGAAGCTCAAAAGAAACACTATAGCATCTCTCCTAAAGAAAAGGAGAAGCAGGGAATTAAAATCAGTGACTCCTGGTTGTAGAAACTGCAGAAGATCCATTCATCTCAAGTAAGCTTATTTTTCTAGCATTAAAAAAACCTGTAACTTCTATTTACTTGATGAAAAAGAGCAGCAAATTAAACAGAGAGAGAAAGTCCCAAGAAAAATATCAATTGAGTAAAAGACTCTTCAAAGATTTATAAAAGCCAGAAGAGATGAACATAGATGCAGGAGCTGGCACTAAATGAAGACCAAGCAAGCCTTATGAGGAATAAAAGAAAGAGAAGCCAAATCCCTTTACGGGCAAATTTAATATGTGAACTTATTCATTCGTTTAAGTCTAATACTTATTTATATACACAAAATCTCCCTTCTCTTGCGCATTCTTTAGCTTTATCATCGCTGACTCTTTTAGCAGCACTCTTTATAAAATTGACTGTATCTATCTTCA
This sequence comes from Oxytricha trifallax, assembly GCA_000711775.1. Taxonomy (NCBI): domain Eukaryota; phylum Ciliophora; class Spirotrichea; order Sporadotrichida; family Oxytrichidae; genus Oxytricha; species Oxytricha trifallax. The sequence goes on along the minus strand of ARYC01000349.1, from coordinate 74,515 downwards.
AGTCGTGCATCAAGTGATAGATTAAAAGTTTCTTGTAGTGGCCTTTAAATGACCTCTAATATAATTCAATTCCATTAAACTAAGGGCTGTTAGGAACATTAAATACAGGTGTTATGTTTAGCCTTTCATATTCCTTCCTTGAGTCTTTAGTTTTATGAACTGATAAGTTATCAACGGATAACCTCTTAGTCTGCGTACTTATCTCTGAGTTATTGAAAGAACTTAATATATTATTCATTCAGTCTTTATAGAACGAGGGTGAATTACATAAGTCTCGAGCCCATTATCTTCGCTTATTCCACCAAGTATATCATGATTTTAAACATTAAACTTTAAATTATATACTTTAATGTTGCTATATCTTCTATACCAAGACCTTGAAATGAAGGTATTGAATGTAAATACAGCTTCATCAGCGTGTATGAACTTTATATTAGGCTTTTAAGCCCTTTGCATTTAATCAAATATATAATTTAAATTATCCTTATAAAATGGAACATTAAAGTCAATCACTCTCTTTATGCGATTGATTGTCTTGTATTCTTTATATATATATATATATTAGCTATCGATTAAGCAGAGATTTGAAGCTCAGGAAATTGGCGATGAAACATCACAGCCCTCTTTGCTAGAGAGAAATCAGCCCAGTATTTAATAGTCTTATCATTAATAAGAAAGTCTACATGATGCTATTATAAATTTTAAAGGTCTCTTAGGCTTTGAATTAAGTTGCTATCTCTTTAAATTCAATGCTAATAGACAGTGAGACATAACAATAGTAGGTGATTTATGGAACAGCTTTGCTATAGACGTATAATTCAGAACAGGCTTGAGTTATTCACTATACTCATCACATTCATATCGCAACTTAAACAATAAATCTATATATTCACTGTCATAAACTGACCCCAAACATCGCATATACTCGTTTGAATTACTAATATTTAAACATTAAACCCCTACATAAACTCTATTAAAACCCTAATAAAGTATGCATTAATAGTCTACTTTTATCAATCAAACTACTGAAAGGGTTTTGGGGTTTTGATTGTAATTCACTTTGTTTTCAATTTAATATAAGACTCTAAGAAAAAATATCAATTTAAGAAAATATTGAATTTACTTTCTTTTGGTCAAGTTAAATAATTTCAGGCTGAAACCAAGTCCAATTAAAAGCGCTTGAATAATCATAAACTGCAATTAAATAAGTTAAATATTTTAAAAGATAACGAAAAAGGTTTAAGATAAAAGAGTAATCCAAGTGCAACTATTAAAAAATAATTATTTTTTTTTCAATTATTTTAATTCAAATTATCAATTAAAAATTTGTGGATGTTAAAGCTTACTAAATTTAATTATGAAAACTTTTTTTAAAAAAGTTTTGATAATTTCCTTAATTTTTAATTTATCTAATTACAATTTATTTTAAAACTTTGAGAGAGTAAACTTGGCATTAATAAGAAGCATCAACATAAATAAATATTATGTCTCTACATTAGTAGAAAAAAAATTAAATTGTTGCTACTACTTATAAAAATTAAGGCAAATTATAAAATTTTAAAAAGCGTGAGTCTAAGATCTTTAAACTAGCAAGATTTAATTTTTTTTTATGACTTTCGCCAAGTTTAATATATTTTAGCAATATTAAGTTAATTGATTCATAGTTCATTAACAAGAATGCGTCATTAATAAAATATCATTAAAATATTAAGAATTATTATGACTCATTGTACGATTTGTCATCGAAGTCATCAAATTCAATATAGTACCTATTGATTTCTAGAAATTTATAGTTAAAAATATAAGTTATTTTACCATCTGTAGGTACCAAGTTAAAACTTGCAATATCGTTAACAAATTAAAAGAAGAATAAAGTGTTCGAAGGGAGAACAACACTTATTAATGGCAAGTGTGTTATGTATTAAAATCCTTCTATCATACCCCACATATACTGTGCCGATTGAGATCTAAGATTATTATAAAAGATGCATCAAATTACACAAGAATGTTAATGAAAATATTTGTTCCAAATACTTAAAACCCCTTAATGAGGTTTATAAGTGCTTGGATTTGTAGGGAATTTGTTAGGGGGTGGGGAAATTAATAAATTGCGAGAAAAAAATTACAAGCTTTTGGGGTCAATTTATGATGAAGAGTATATAGATTTAGTTTTTAAACTGAGATATGGATGTGATATATAAGTGAATAAGTCAAATCAGCACTCAACTATAAGTCTATAGAACTGTTCTTAAAGCGAAGTCCATCAACTATTCGCTCTCACTGCTTGAAAATTGTTTAATTAAAGAAATAATAGCTGAATTCTTAGCCTAAGTATAATTCAAAGTTTCTATAGAAGCATATTGAATATCTTATCAATGAAAAAACCTTGAAGTATTGGGCTCACTTCTCTCTCGACTAACGAGCTATTATGTTTCACCGCCAGTTACCTGAGTTGAAGATCTCTGCATAATCTGTTGCAAACATTTATAAACGAAACGGTATCTCTTATAAAGGTGTAAATCGTATCAAGAGAGTAATTGATTTCACTCTGCCATTTTACAACAACAACTTAAATTATATTTATAATTAAATGCAGAGAGCCTAATAGAATAATATTAAGTTTATTCATGCTGACGAGGCTGTGTTTACCTTCAACACTTTCATCTAGAAGTCTTGGTATAAGAGGCATAGTAATATAGAATTATATGACTTAAAGGTCAAGGCATAAACAATGGCAATTCTGGGAGGAATTAGCGAGGATGCTGGTTTTGAATATATTTTATTCATCATCGCTCTATTAAGACAGAGCAGTATATTAAGTTCTTAGAGCAGCTGAGAGAGAAGTACCCTGAATAAGAGATTATACTGTTTGTTGATAATCTTTCAGTTCATAAGACAAAAGATACAAGGAAGAGTTATGAACAACTTAGAATAACGCCAGTGTTCAACGTACCTTTCAGTCCATAGTTTAATTGAACTGATTTCTACTGGGAATCTTAAAAAGTCATACCATGAAACTACTGCCATCCCACTTGATGAATGACCAACCTATTGATACAGTAGACTTTATTAAAAGCTCAGCGAAGAGAGTAGATAATTAATTGGCTTAAAAGTGTGATAAATAAGGGAGAGTGAATGTATATAAATCAGTTTTGTAGTAAAGTTAATGAATATATAAGTCATATTTAAATTCTTTCTAAGAGGCTAGTTTCTCTTTCTTTTCTTCTACTTGTTACTAATCTCCTCCTAAGTTTCTTCTCTTGCTGCCAGCTCTTGCATCTATATTCATTTAATCTGGTGGATGAATATTAGAATAAAGTCTCTTAATAACTTCAAATTTTTGTTTGCAACTTTTGCTCTCTGTAAATTTTGCCCTATTCATAGTTTGGAATCTCAGCAAACTTTACATCTTAAGTTTTCAATGATTCGTTTTCTTTCCAGTGTATCGCTCTTAGAAATGAAATTTTAGTACCTTCCATCGTTGGCATGAACAAACCAACTACATAATAAAGATAAGTTACTATAACTTCATTACCTGTCTGCACCAGGTAGTGGTGCAAATCCTCCTTGCTGCTAAAATCTTTGAATCAATTATTGTGCTTGTACTCTTTTCATTGCATCATTCATTGACTCCATCTTGTTTACAGATCTAAGAAATGATATTCAAATTTAAGTTTATTGTTTTCAATTATATACCTCTGTAAAACTTACTATTATATATCGGCATCCTATAGGAGGTCAACCTCTAGAGGGATATGGAGTAATTTTTAAGAACTCGATTTAAACTTGAGAGACTGATATCAATTTTGACTGTTATTGCTCTATATTATTAAATTTAAAATGGTACTTACTTATTTAGGAGCAGCTTCTAATATGCAAGTATTAAATAAGGAGAAACCTAAATTTAATCATAAAATCACAAAATAACTCTTAACGCAGTAAGTACTTAATTAGGTGCACCTCCTAAATCGATAAGTGCTATAATTAATATATTTTTTGATAAGGAAAATTTTTTTAGTGCAAGAAAATTTTTAAATTAAACAACATTGATCATTCATTGAATATATAAAATGTCTATAAATACATAGAAATAAGAAAATATGTTGAATATTGAGCATATTTGATATCAATTATTTGAAGCTGTATTTTTGACAAAAAGTTGCAAGATATTCTGATTTTCCGCACACATGTGCAAAAGTAAGAATCCTCAGAGATGTGCGGAATATTAATCAGATTAAACATAATTCAATTATTTTAAGAGAAATGAAACTAAGTATAATATATTTAATTTTTTAATAAAAATTAAAATCGAAATCCTCTAATTATTATATATAATTAAGAAATTTTTTAAATATCAAGCTTTAGAAGCCCTGAGAAGATTGCACTTGGCATAATTGAATTATGTTTAATCTGATTAATATTCCGCACATCTCTGAGGATTCTTACTTTTGCACATGTGTGCGGAAAATCAGAATATCTTGCAACTTTTTGTCAAAAATACAGCTTCAAATAATTGATAGCAAATATGCTCAATATTCAACATATTTTCTTTTTTCTATGTATTTATAGACATTTTATATATTCAATGAATTATCAATGTTGTTTAATTTAAAAAATTTATTGCACTCAAAAAATTCTTCCTTAGTAATAATGGTTGCTATCTCAGCTTTATGCACGGCGTGTAATCTATTCTGTCCATTATATGGATCTTTCTACACCTAGCCCTTGGATCCCCAAAAAATTAAAGCTTGAAACTTTCTTGTCCATCTATCTTCCTGTCTTTAGCCCCAGTATTAATTTCCATTTAGCTTTAAGTAATAGTAATCTCACCTATATTTGAAACTGGATCATCTCTTATCACTAATTTTTCTACTCTAATACTCTAAGAACTTCCCTTGAAATTTGTGGGCTTGCAAAGATTTCATTTGAGCTCTCAGTTATAGAGGCAGTTTTATGATTTTAAATTCAAATTTAAATATGAGCGCTAACATTTTAAGAAAAACAACAGCACTTCCATCAAAATTAATGAGACTTACCTTTGGGAGCAATAAAATGTGTCAAAGCTGTGAGATTAAATCTCTTACAGAACAACGAGAACTATTAATTTAGGTCTCTGTTATTTAAATAGAAATTAATAAAAGAAAATAAATGGCAAATAAGTGTGTGGGAGACAGAGAGGAGGAGAAAAGTAATAATGAAATCCCTATGCAAACTGAAGAAGTTGAAGTCTATTTTTGTGAGCTGTGTGAGAGAGATTTTGCTCATAAATCAAGCTGGTACAGACATATGAATGACCATAGAAAGCAAAAACTCACTCTTAAAGCATGATAAAATAGATGGAAATTATTACTGTTTTAGTGCCATAAGCAATGCTCTCCTACAAGAGACTTGAAGAAACATCTAATAAAAGCTCACAAGAAAGAAATAGTAGTTGAAAAGCATGAAGTTGAGCTGAAGCTTCTCAACAAAAGAAAAGCTAGGGAATATTCTAAGGTTGCAATATATGAATAAGCTAGAGGTTAGAATTTATAATAAGAAAGTAGGAAGGCACGCAACTAACTGACCTTTGAAAAATCAAAAATGATGATCATAATTCAATACAAAAAACACTAGTCCTTGCTTAAATTGACCTAGATACATCACTTTAAAGCTACCTTATATTTGAAAGTTATTAATGATTATCAATTTGAAAACAAGTTTTTTTCCATTTAACTATCTCTTAAGTGATGATAAATATTATGTTTCAATTGAGTATAAAGTACTTTGGCAATCAAAGTTTAAATAGTTTATTTACTTAATCAAGCTAGATATTGTTCTCCCTGCCAAGGATCATGTTGTTTTCAGAATCTCACTGAATGAAATACACTCAGAGATTTCATAACTGATTAAAGAAAGCATACATAGCTTGCATTAATAGCAACCTAAAATATATAGGGCATCAAAGAGCTTCATAATTTAGGTTTAGTTCACAGGGATCTCAAGCCTGAGAATATAATATTGAACTTTTCACCAGTAAGAGTAACAATCATTGATTTCAACAGAGCCTTATGAGTCAAAGTATCAAGGCTTGGAAATGTTAAGAGAACTCAAGGCTATTATCCAGAAAGAGAAGACTGGAGAGATTTAGACTTTCAATGGGATGTTTGGGCAAAGGAATTAAAAATAATAGAGCACGATATGCCTCAAAAGGTATGAAAATTATAGAAAGCAAAATATAAAGCAATTTATAGATAAAAAATAGTACCTTTTTAAATGAAATAGATGGCAGAGTAAGTAATAATCAAGCCAAACCCACGATAATACATTTTAGTTATATAGATATAATAGTGGTTGAGTAAATAAACTTCAGACCTCTACCACATGATCAAAAATTGTATTTTGAGTGATTGAATTAATAAAATTACTATAAAATTGACAATAAAACTAATTAATAACCCCAACCACAAAAAAAATACCTACAAATCAAAGCACTTATAAAACTAATTAAGGCCTTTGGGATTTTGACTGTTGAAAGTGTCCATTTTAAAGATGCTGATATTGCTTCTCCGATATTTGAAGCATCTATTAAGAGTTTAAAAAGCATTATAATTTACATTCAGAGATTTAAGGAGGTATTTTTCCATAGATATCATAATTTTCAGGAATTGTAGCTTTTAAAATGTCTGATTAATATCTATAATTTTAAATGAACTTAATTCTTAGCGAGTCAATCTATATTTTATAAAAAGGAATTAATTTATTACTTTTCCAATTGAAATCATATCAATATCAATAAATCCAGTATATTTCAATTAAATTATCATCCTTTGTTTTTGAAAACTATAAATAGTATAGTTAACTTGTCTTATCACTTCCTAGTCTTGATTTTTTATTTGAATTATCGACATGTTAAGACTTTACCCCAAAACCTTGGCAAAGGATTTGGGAATATTCATAGATTTACTAAAGTCAATTATAACTTTGCCTCAATCAGTAACTTATCTTATTCTTGCATATAAATACTCTGTCCTATTATATACTGCCTAAATCATGTAAGCTGTTTCAATTTTTTACTATTCTTAAGTTTAGTTCAGTTCTAATTGAAACTATGTCATTAAAACTTTTATATTGAATTCGTAGTCAATGAATTTATTTGGCTTTTATTTGTTTTCTTTTAATCTGATTATTATAAGATGGGTGCCAACTTGAAATAGCTCTTCTGGGTAAGATAATGTTGAAGCATCATTTATTAAGATCACTAAATTATAAAAAAAAGGAAAAAGCATAAAAATTGTTTTATATTAAATCATCTGAACTTTTTAGAATCTTGGTAAAAGATTCGGCAGTTTAAGATATTAGGATGAGAGAGTAATCCAATTTATCAGGATTATTTATGTTGGGTAGAAAAAAAGTTATGCTTGTGCCGAGATTTACTTATTAATCTTAAATACTGTTCACGAAGTGAGGAGATTAGTAAATTTTATTTACAATATCAGATGTAATTGATATCTTGAAATAAATCGGAGCTAACTAAACTATTTTATAAATAAAAGTTAAATTAAAAATATATGAAATGATTTACTTCACAATCACTAAATTATGTATTAAATAAACACTACACTTTGAATTCTGAGTATAATATCTTCTAAAGAAAAATAGTTATTTAGATCTAAGAATAAATTAATGATTTATAGATTTAATCACAGTGCTTAAACTAATTAGTTATGTATCGAGTTTAACATAGTATCCACCAACATGCGAATAGTTAGCACTTTAGATTTATATTGAGCTCGAAGATTCAATGTATGTAATATGAAAATCGTTCATTGTTAAAAGTTAAATTAAAACTAACAAGAATACTTATAAATATAATGAGAATACTTTAATGGCAGATATCTCCAGCATGACCAACATTCATTAAATGTAAGTTTTATTTTTTGTATCTTTTATTATATTTTTTATGGAATAGGTGCTGCCACAGTACTAGGTACCACTGGCTTGGAACTTCAGTAGGTGCAAGGTTGGGGTGACAGAGGTAGACTTATATATGCAGATGGAGACATGTATGAAGGAGATTCTTTTTTTTAATTCAGATATTTAGTTTTTCATATTTTTTAGTATTACTAACTATTCTTATTGTTGTTGCTATTACTATTGTTATTAATTTAAATTTAACTTTTAACAATTAACGATTTTCATATTAAATACATAGATTAGTTAAGAGTTAAGAATTCTGAAATATTTTTATCTGTAATTATAGTACCAGTGCTTTCATCTAAAAGAGTAAGTGAATAACTTATATGTCCACAACCTACTGGAGTGTATGTTGGTGCCACAATTACTGTTTTAAAAAAATATTCAATTTAATTGATATATTTTGAATGGAGAAGCGTTCATTACATAGTTAATATTCTAAAAAATGTAAATAAATTATAAATTCGGTATAAATGGTGGAGTGACTAAAGCAAAATGCACTCCACAGTCTTCAATCATTATGTCGAAGGTAGTAGTTGAATCTTTACTAAAAATGAATCCCTCTTCCCAATAAAATGATACAATTATTTGCATGGTGTAGCTTACCCCAAAATTTAATGACTTAAACTTCTCTTAGTTTGGTATAAACTGAACACTTTTTACACTTTCGTAGCTCTAATTGTAATAAACTTAGGCAGGCAGATTCTTATTTACCATAACAACTCTAAAAGTACCAATCGCTTAATCTGTACAGCCGTTTAATGTGTAATTTCCAAGATCTAATAAAAAATTATCAATGTCCATCCAAGTTGTATTTGAGAAGGAGTGAGCTCCAGCAGTTATCCCTATAGGTCTATAACCTGTTGGTTTGTAGCAACTTTAACTTTACAATTCGGTTTAGTAAATTCTAAGATCGTCTTAAATCGAGAGTGTTGTTGCTGAGGTTAAAGTTGAGGTTTTATATTTTTAGAAGGTTGCAGAGAAAAAATTATTACAAGGAAAATTGTAAATAATGAAAAATTTATAAATAGAGTCTTTATCAAATCCTTTACCGAGGGCAATCGATGAATTAACAGCTATTAATATTTTTGTTAATAAAATTAACTTTTCAACTTTATATAATTTGAGATACTATAGGAAATTAAACTAAATCATAGCAGGTTTAAGTATTTTACTCTAGAATTGTCAATATACCTTTTTTCTTTGAATTTTATATTATATATCCAGTTACAATAGGAATAGTTGAACTTTCATCTATGAAATGATAAGCATTCATAAATGGTGGGCTTGCTGTGTTGAATTAAAATTGTAGTTGCTTTAATTGAAAAGTGCCTCCTGATGATTGTGATGCTACGAATCTTTTTATTACTTAACCAATATAAAATCAATTAAATTTTAAACATAATATTAATAAATGCTGTAAAGTCAAAATAAGTAGAATCTATTACGAGTATATATTATGTTATTTTTAATTAATAAACAGGAATTTTTTAAAAATAAAAACAACTTAAAAATTAATATTTTTTTCATATTTTTATTAATGTATTCTTTGGACAGTGTCTCCAGAAGAAGTTTAAGAATATAAAATTGTTAAACTATTTAGAGCACTTTTTAATCCTAAGCAATCATAATCCACATTATAAGTTTCGTGGTAATAAGTGTAGAATTTTGAATCATAACATTTATTATATACGAATATATCATTTACTATATTAACGAAATCATCAGCAATGTTTTAAATTACAATTCCAAAATAGGACTTTGAGCTATCACTCTATTTTCTGAGATAAGCTCCTACATAAATTCCGCTCTATTCCACATCAATATACTGAAAAGTTGAGTCAATCATAAATAAGACAGCTCCAAAAGAATCATAGTAACGATAGCCTTTTTGTGTCTATCCATCGTAGCTTATCTTATAAATCATTCATATTAAAGTTATAACTTAAATGATGCGACAAAATAGCTAATAAATAAGAGATGATTATTCTTTTTAAATTATTTAATTATGATTGGAGAGCCTGCTAAAAATGTTTTGAAATTTCCTCCAATGTATATCTCGTTCCCTTACTCATTCAAATCTAAAGTATTTACATAGGAAGGGTCCTCCTCAAATTGGACACGCCACTTTGTATTAAAGTCTTTGTCTAATTGAGTCAAGTGACCGTAAAATTAATTATTAAATATACATTAAAAATATAATCATAATCAAGAGAATATGAAAAATAATTGAGTTATAATTTAACTTTATTTTATCAAACTTTTTTTAAGGTTTACGAGGATCCTGGACTAATGTTTCTATAATAGACCATTTTAATTATTAAATTAATATTATTTAAATCTTACCCAATCACATATATATTCCCATTGACGTCTATTGCAGTGGATTTCGGTAAATTAGAGCCTCTTGGATGCTTGACTTATAAATTAAATATTATAAATATTTTAAGCTTAAATAACAAAAAAATCATTGAAAATAAAATTATTTAGTTGGAAAATTTTTTAAATTAAATTTTAGACAATATATAATAAAAAAAATATATATTTATCTTTATTTATGTTTTTTAATTCAAATTAAAAAAACTGGTGAATTAATTTTTATTTTTGGAAATAAAAAATCTTATTTAAAAAGGTATTTCCAGAAAAAATGTTTTGCAAATTTAATGATTTCTGAGAAGCAAAAACTCTTACATCAATGTAAATAAAATCAAATAATTTTAATTTTAATTAATTGTTGCTTATATTACTATCATTGTTAAGGTAATTATATTTTGATATAAATTCAATTAAGATTAACTATTCTAAAAAAAGAGAAATATTTTATTCTCCATAAAATATGATAAATTATAATATTTTTGATTAACTTATAGAATAGATGTTCCATTAAATGGGTCAATTTTGGCATAAATTTCATTAGTACTTCCGTAAAAATTAACAAATAGCACACTTGATCTATAAGCTATAGACTTAACTGTATTCGCTTCTCCAGATGTATCGTAAGAATATAGCCATTTCACGACGTGAAAGTTATTAGTTTGGTGATAGTAACCCAACATAGGATAGCTCCCTGCTGACCCACCGAATACTATAAATATTATATAATTAGTATTGTAAATAAATACCAAGTCTTGAGCATTAAAATATATAAAATTATTTTATAATTAATAAAGCAATCTGGGCTACAGCTGTAATTTTATAGTCATCAACAGTGTTCCCAAAAACTAAGGGTAGCTGTTGTTAACCGAAGCAATCTTTGGCTTGGACACTTTATTATAATAAAATTTATATTTTGAATTCTAAAAGCTTACAAATAACTATCTGTGACAAGAAGTATGATATTGTTATATATATAGAATTCTTAAGAATTTATAATAATTAATAGAATTAATTAATACATTTTCTAATTTCAAATGTATGATTTAATTTTGCATTAATGGAGATTATTAGTTTCATAAACTTTAGACGATATATTTTACTGTAAAAACTTCAACTTTGTGTCTTATCTTTACTGATTCTTAATGTTTTATTAAAATATACATTTCATTTTTTAATTGTAATTATTCGATGTTTATCTGTCAAATTTAAATTAAAACCTATTGGTTAAATACCTTGAAATAGAGAAGATATAGAAGTTTGTTACAAAAATTTTAATTTTAAATTGGAAATTTATAAAATTAATTTAAGATTTGTTTCACAGAAATGCATTATTTATAAACTATTATTCATAATTATTATTATTTTAAGTGACACTACTATAATTAATAGATGATGATGTAATTTAAATTAAAATTTATTACTGTTTATCTTTAGCTTTTTTATATTTATTTCTAAATCATTCTATCCTTATTAATAATTCTATGATATCAAAGTAATTTTTGAGAAAAAATAACTAATAATAATTATTTCTTTTATTAATAAAAGAAACATGTTTTTAATATGATTTTTATGACTTTAAATTATTGTATATTTTATATTTTTATATGAATTTTCTTATTTAATTGAAGGTTATGTAAATTCTGTACATATATTTATTTTTAATTTTATTTTTTCTCATGTTTCTCTTTACCTGTGATCTCGATATAATGAGGATTGTCTTTTTTTATTCTCAATAATATCTATTAAAATATTAAACTAATTAAGCACTACATTATATATTTTTTGATGATAAAAAATATTGATATAAAACCATATAAATATTTGTGTTATTAAGGTGATTTTTTTTATTCCTCCAATCATTTTATTTTTAGAAATTTGCACATTAAATTTCTATGTTATAATCTCAATAAATTAATTGAAATAAACCCTTTTGTTTTTATAGCTGCACATAATTAAATACTAAGGTTTAAGCCATCCAGATATATATAATCAGATAGTTTCATGCTTTGATTTTGATACATCAAACTCAATCCAAAGTCAATTTAGAATATATATTAATTAAATTCATAAATATTAAAATAAAATATGTATACTAGAATTCTGATAATGATAAATATTCGTTAATTGTTTTTCTGAGATCCTATTATTATTATTACTTATAAATTAATATAAACATGCATTAAATAATAACTAGAATTTTGTAAATAATTCAACTTCTGCCATTATTGGCATAATACACAAGAACATTGAAATAAATAATAAATAAATTACATTTAATAACTATAATGCTGGTATATATTTATTCATTTAAGTATTAAATGAATTATAAATAAAATTATGATAACTCTTCAAATGAAATATTTTGCGTTAGGTAAAATATTTTTGTGATTTTTAAATTTATAAATAATTCATTTATAAACATATATTTTTGATTCCTTCAATTCATCTTAGATTTTTTAGACATTTCAAATATAATTACTCTTTTTAATTTATTAAAAAAAATTCTATAAATTCAAGTATTTTATAATTTAAAAAATCATAAATAGTAATGTATTTTTAAAGTAATAAATTCTGGTTCTTTTATTTAGCAAATTATGATTATTAGTTAATTTACAAAAAAAGCTCTATTTTTTCAAAACTTTAGTTGAGTATTAAAGATTTAATATTTAAATTTTTAAATTATATAATATAGTAAGGGGAAAAATTATTAAACTATTTCTAAAGGCTAAAATGTATCTATAGTTATCTTTCCTTTTTATTGAATATTTAGAAGTACACAAAAATTAATAAGATAATTATATACTTTCAAATAATCTTTACTCTGGTTTTGCAAGACTATAATTATAAGCAAACTTTACAGTTAAAATTCTATTTAATAATACATACAACTGAATTATTATTTCATTTGATAAAATATTCAATTATTTATAATTGAAATTTTTAGCAGTGAAAGATTAATATATTTTTCTATATATTTATCTCATTTTTCAAATTCTTATGCATTTTATCTATAATAACTTATATTAGAAGCAAGACGTCACCATTGGGATATTAATATACATAAAATTCTTAAAAGAGCATGCCAAATTAAAAAAAAATGTATTATTTTTACATTTTTAATTATATATAAGTATTTATTCATTTAAATATTGTCAAAGAGTTCAAGAATAATGACTCAAGTAATTTATAACAAGTTATATTTCATTTTAATATTTGTGATGATGTAAGTATAAACTCTTTCATTTTCGTTATTTAATGCATTACGGAATTTTATGATGTGAAGCCCTTACGCCAACCAGATAGTATAAAAAAGATAGTTGCACACATTTATTTTTGGCATCATATAATTAATCTAATCCAAAATATGAACGTTATATCTTCAGCTATGTGCTCTTGCAAACTGCTATCACACTTAGTTTGCAGGGGAACATATCATAAGATGTCGAAAAATATTTTATAACCAACTCTTTCAATAAGAAAAAAGAGATCTGCAATAAATTTACTTTAAATGATTTTGAAATCGAGCATCTTAAATTTTAATTAAAGTATTTATTGGAGAAAACTTAGTTTTTAATTAATAGATTGGTTAATATTTCAATAAATTAAGTTTGCAACAATTTTCTTTACTTTAGAAATTAAATTTGAGGTATTATTATAAATTCTTATAAATGGCTACGTTAGTAATGACAACAGAATAAATAAGAAGTAAAAAATATATTAAAATTGAATTTATTGATAAGTTACTGATCTTGTAATTCAAAATTCTCTTTCTCCACTTTGAAAAGAAGTTTTTAGTATAAATTATAAACACTTTATTAATATTTATAATTCATCGATTTGAAAATATTTTATGTAATTGCTAAATATACTCTTATTTACTGTTAAGTTTGGTTAGATAATTTTTACTTATTTCACTGAATTCAATGATTAATTTATAGACAAAATATCAAAGTTACTGCTGCATAGAGCTAAAATGATCTGTGCTTCGATGAATAACAATATCCTTATCAAATCAATTCTGCCCCTGATAATTTGATAATTTAGACTTTTGACTTCGATTCTAATTAAATATTTTACTTTTGAACATTATCGTCTTATTTCTATGAAATTGGAGGGGGGATACTTTTTTATATACGATTATAATTAAATTACGAAAATAATTAAAAGCAAATTCTTCAAGTAGTTATGCATTTGGAGGTCAAAATGAAAAATATCTGTTAGAAACATTAATATCCAGCTACCCAGTTATAGGCTACTTTTATGTATCAAATAACTAGCACAGAATGAACTGGATAAAAAGTTTCAATATACCAGATGACATAAACTCCATAGTGTTCTAATTTTCTTCAATTAATATTAAGAAAAATCTAATTTATGCTTCATTCTATTGTTAATTTAAATTTAATTTATGATATAAATTTCATTAAATTGATTTAATAGAAAAATCAACTTTTAAGTATAAACAAGAAAATAGCATTTGGTTTTAATCTTTCACTTTTACTCACTCTGAAAATTTTTTTTTCAGGATTAAAATTGAATTATTTTTTATTTCAGTTACAAAAATGTAAAAGTGATCTTTAAATTACTTATATATACTTCTAAATCTTTGATAAGATATAAATTTGAAGTTTTGTCATTCTAATATTTCATAAATCTAAAATTTGATTTATTCAAGAGATCACTTTTTGTTAGTTCTACACTTAAATCTCTTCTCATTTTTAATTCAATTTTAATGTTATACCCTTACAGACTCTAAAAATTTGTGTTTAATATATTTAAATATAATAAAAGTAAGAGAAATACGGATTTTAAATTTTATAAATCTACACTAAAACAATTTAAATTTAGTTCATTATAGAAATATATTATTGTATATAATTAATTATACAATATAGCGATGCAAGACTATACTATACTATCTTCAGTAAAATGAACTAAGAAGTAATTAGGACAATTTATATTGATTAGCCGCTTTAAAATATATAGAGACATAGCATAGCTGTGGATGAAAATTAAAATGTTTATTTGGCCCACAATCATAAAATTTCATAAATTTACTTTATTAGTTTTAAAATAGCTTCCTATCAAAAATATTATAATATTTTTCATATAATTATGTGAATATTTACGGAGATCAATCAGAAATTTTATGTTTATCTTAAAACTTCACAGCCTTAATCTCAAGGATTGTGATTGAATAACCTTCTAATCTTATGTTGTTAATATACAATGCATAAGATTAAATATTATTTGCTCTAGGTAATTATAAATAAGACACCACATCAAGCAATCCTATCGTCTTTTAGTATACTTTATATTTATTTTTTATGCTTAATTTTTGCATTTAATAGATCAATATATGAATTGATAATTAAATATAATTGAGAGTGTTCTTAAAAGCCTCTAATATTTTATATATTTAAGTAAAATACTAACTTTATTGATAAATTTAATTATATATTTACTTTAGAAGATCAATAGTAAAACCCCGTTAGTCAATTAAGAATGAAGATCGGGGATTAAGAATAATGAAATTAAGAATTAATTATAATTGGCGTAAATTATTAAAGTTTTGGCTAATTATTAAAGCCAATGGCTCGAATAATTGTCTCTAAAAAATAATCCAATTAGGATGCATAAATTTATTTTTAGCCTAATTATATTTAATTTCAGCCAATTATAATTAATTCTTAATTTCATTATTCTTAATCCCCGATCTTCATTCTTAATTGACTAACGGGGTTTTACAACTCAATACAATTTTAATAAAGCTCAAACGTATAGTAAAAATTTATCTCTTTCAATCAAAAAGAATTATTAATTTGAATTACTTTGATATTTAAAATCATTTAAAAAAACGCGTATCTAACTCAGGGTTTAATGTTTAGACATGGTTTATATGATTCAAGCACACATGTTTAATTTTCATGCTTAACTAGAAATGACATTGAATCTAATGAAAATTATCTAATGTTTGTAGCACTAAAGGCATTAACTAATGGACAAGATATAATTCAGAATAACTACATTATCTCATAACATATTTTTGTTTTTAAATAAGAATTTATAAGTTATTCAATTTTAAATATAAATAATTATAAGCTTTTTATACAACTAATACCATATTTTTTTAAAAAGGATTTAATAAAATATTTTGGATTAATTAATTGATTTTATATTTTTGTTTTTTTCTTATTATAGTATATTCTACTTGTTAGCAAAATTAAAATAAAGCATTTTAACAAATTAAAAATTAAAGATAAATTAAATTAAGCCATTTGAGTAAATATTTAATTAAAGTTCATTTATGATTTTTATTAAAATTTCATTCTCATTTTTAAAATTTCTACAAATTAAATTTTAATCATATTTTTAAATGTATCTAGAGTTAAGATACAATCATAAATTGTCTTGGAGTAGGATTTAATTTATATCTTCAATTAATTTAAAGTTATATCCTTCTTTATTTTAATAAACACTAATTAATATTACAAGAATATAATTTATGATAAAATTAAAGTTTTAACCCAAATTATTAAGTGAAATAGTTTGGATAGGACAATAATTCTAAATCAATTCATCTTTATTATTGGGGTAATTTTTTTAAATTATCAAATAAGAGCCTTTTCGTTACTTCCCTGTATTTATGGCGGGCCAACACAGGTTTATAAAGCATTTCTCAATGGGGAAACTTAAAGTTTCTTTCGGAATCCTCCCCCGATAAAAGATGATACTTCTGCACTGAAAATCAAGATGCCCTATGATCAGTCAACCAAAAGATACACAGGTGTTTCCAGCTCCATAAGTGTTGAGGTTTGAGTCGTTTACACAAAAAATCGCTGTAATATAATAAAATTAAAAAGTATAATTAAATTAAAAAGAAGCAATGAATAGAGAAATATAGTTTAATTAATGGGATATTAATATAGTCAATTCTTAAAAAATTCCAATTCCATATAAACTTCTTGTATTTTGAAAATTATTCAATTAATTTTTTATAATTAATCGAAATCAAATATACATATTAAATAGTTAGGATTAGACCGATATGATTACTTTATAACATATCAATTAGAAGATTACGATTAATCAACTTATTTAATACAATTCTAGAAAGACATAATTCCTGTAGAAACTTAGAGTTCTTCACTTGAAATTCCATAAAGAGCACTATTGAAAAGATCCTTAACTTCACTTTACATTTAAGAAATGAAAAAAGTTATTAAACATATTATTGTCTTATATTTATCATGAAGATGTTCCCAGGTACTGAAGAAATTCTATTCCTAGCCTTAAATTAAAAAAGAGACTATATAACCCTACTAAGTCCAAGTTATAGTATATTTGATAGTACAAATTAAGATCAACTTTGCAGCTAAGCTAATACTTGGGATGATAATACTCATTCAGTGACAACTTTAAATTTCATGAGTGTATTCACGTTTTAATTGGGTTCCATATTATAAATTAAACTTTCATTTGCAAACTAAGCTAATTTGCTTTTTATTTTGCAGTTTATTTATATCTCTATAAATCACTAAATTCTTTTTATCCTTTAAATATTGAAATTATTATTTTGCAATTTTTAGTTTTAATATGATATATTTTTCTTTTTGTGAATACTTTCTGGCGAATTATAAAATTTCGTAACATTAGATGTATATGAAGACCTCATAGATTATTATTCAGGATTTGAACCTTTATATATAAATCAAAACTGTATATTTTAGTATCGAGAAATATTGTAATAATATGAATACTATTTTCATTTTAAAGAATTAGAATAAAATTTAATCTCATTATGAAATAATACCAACATTTTAAGAACTCAATTTCCCATTTTAAGCTTATGACTCTGACTAATTTAGTGTAGAGACTGCTTAATTTCAATTCTCAACTTGCACAGATTAATATTATGCATGAACTTTTGAAATTAAATTTTGCAATAATCTAAAAGTTTCTAAAATTAAATATAACTTTTAAAAGGTAAAATGGACGAGAGTGGAGAGCTTACAATAAAATAGGCATAGGTAAGGTGAATTTTTTTTTTCTTCATAAATTCTAACAGTAATTGTCATTTATACTTTATTTATTTTAAGTGCATTGAAAATTGTTCTTACAGAAATTATGAATGATATGGATGCTTGAGGAAGAAACCATAAATGCCAAAATCTCATAAAAATACTAATTGTGAGATGACAGTGATACTAAAAATTTTAGTTGCTGTAAATATACTCGAAAAGCTTAATGTACAACTAAAATAACACATAAAAACTAGTTTAATAGTAGATAATTTTTGAGAACTATTAAATAATAAAAACGCTAGCTTCATGAAATCATGACATTTAGCAGTTGATAAAAAATATAGTTTTAAAAATGCTCATAATTATTCAATTTTGTGCTCATTATTGAAATTAGATCTATAATTATCATTTTAGTTTCAATTATTCTTTATTTTAAATTTAACGTTTCCTAATATTTTTTTATTTTATCAATAATTTAATTATAATATATTAAATTTATTATTTTAAAAAAAAAAGATTTAGTGACCTATTGCTTTGAATTATTTAATGAGCTTAATATTGTTAAAAGTGCTTAAATTTTATTTAATTTTTTAACTATTGTGTATTATAATAATAGGGAAAAACATTTTTAAAAAAATACATTAAAAATTTGAAAATATATTTACAAATTATTAATGTTTATTGATGTTAAGTTAAAGTATATTATTTTATTACTTAACAAATTTTCAAATTATATCGATTGTTTTTAAAATAATTTTTTTTTCTATAAATTTTTAATTTCATGGATATATGAGAAAAGTATAAACAAATTAATAAAAAAAATATATTTTAAACTTTTTATTTCTTAATAATAATTGGATAGTATTAACTAAATGCTATGTATAGACTGGCCTGAATTTGAAATTTTTTCACAATATTTTATAATTTAAATTTTAAATTGATCCTGAATCAAATATTCTTAAATTATTAAAGCTTTATATAAAAAAATATATTCATTTTTTCTTGAATTTAGAAAATTAAAATTTAATAGAAAATCATTATATATATACTAGAAATAAAGATTTAGATTATTTTAAAACTCTAATTTATCAATAATGTTTTCTATTTCTAAAAGTGAATTAATTATGGAGAATATATTATTAGACGAGGAATAGAGTTATTTGTTGTAAAGTTCAATTTATATTGGAAATTTGACTTCAAGCATCATAAAAAATGACTACAATTCTCTTTATAAATATAATGTTGGCGAAGATATAAAGGGCATTAGAATAACAATATTAAGTTGTGAAAATGATTGGGAAATAACTGGAAATTAAGTTATTTTTCAAAGCTTAAATTATTCTTTGGAATCACCCAGTAAAGTTATATTAAAATTTTTTAATATATTTATATAAGCTATTAGTCTTTCAAATTAATGGGTTGTAAAATTATTTAATTAATTTCACTTGACTTTCAATGATAATAAATATTTTTATTCTACTTTATTACTCTATATTTAAATCCAAGCTGGACACCTTCATAATGTGGAGAAATCTCATATATAATTTAAATAGATTCGTAAGAGATTGTTCTATCTAAACAACAACCAATCATAAAATTCAATGATGACCATCCTCTTACTTTTAACTATAATTTGAAAACAATGAGCATTTAATCTTCATCAAAGCAGGATATTGATATTTTAATTTAGCATTACATGCGTTAAAATTAATAATCAATTTTTTAATATTTTGAGAACTGAATTTTTCTTTTTAAAGTAAAAATAACATAATTTCTAAAATCTGCAAAATAATTTTTTAAATTTGAGAAAATCATTTTATAAAGATAAACATTTATAAAATATATTTATTTAAAATAGATCATTCCCAAATTTAAAAAAACTTAATTAAATGAATTTTTACAAATTTTATTAAACAAATTTTTTTATTAACCCTTAACAATTCTTATTTATTTTATATTGGCAATTATAACATTAATATTTAACCTATTTTATCAAAGGATTCAAATGAGGTGTATAAAAAATGGAAATTTAATGTTTTTATTAAAAAAAAGTTATAATGTTTTTTAAGTTATAATTGGAACCTTAAACCATTTATTTGGAAATTGTTGATAAAATTTAAGAATAAAATTCCACAATTATAGGGAATATTCTAAACATTACAAATTAAAACTTTCCTTATTTTGCTGAAAATCCCAATAGTATTTTTATAAATAAGAGAGAAATCCTGTCAATTAGCCTACCTGATATTATTAATGAATAAGGTATTAGCTTTATACTGGAAGTAATATATTAAATATTATGTCCTTTTCTTTATAATAAAATAAAATTATTAAAATTGAAGTAATTGATTAGTCACATGCTTAAATTAAATATATAATTTATGATTGGAAGGAATTATAAATTATATCTATTTCTTAAATAGTCTTTATTTTAATTGCTTAATAAAACTTAATATAAAGATCTGTAAAGATATAGGCTCAAGGTTAAGTGTTTAAGAAATCACTAGAGTCAGTAGATCTATTGTAAAATTAAAAATTGAAAAATTAATTAAATAAAAACTATATGAATTGCAATTAATTATAATGATTATACCTTTTGAATTAGAGAAATCAAAATACAGCATTTTAAATTAATTTTATTATTATTATTATTATTATTATTATTATTATTATTATTATTATTATTATTATTACTATTATTATTATATATTGCAAATTAATTAAAAATTGTTATTTCCTTAAGGATTAAAGACTTTTAAAATCCTCGAAAATTTGTTGATTACTCAATAGATATAAACTTATTACAACAGATACTAATTGAGAATAAAAATTATAGTATATAGTGGTTTAATTTTTTTAAATGAATAAAGAAGTGCAGATAAAAAACAACAATACCAAAAATAATTAGACTTCTTAAAATACTACTTCAAATAATTCAATAGTTAATTATCAAAATAAAACTTACAAAGCATTAAATTAGATGAGATTAGATATTCAGGTATTTTAACATATCAATTTTCTGCAAATTTCATTAAATACGATAGTTTGTAAAATGATTAATTGACAGAGGATAAGGAATTATTTTATCTTACTCATAAATCCTTATATTTTGTTTAAATTTGATCTAAGCCGTTTAATTTTATTCTAGTTCCAGTTATATTTTGAATTATCAATAAGTGTTTGTGGAATAGGATGTGAGAAAAAATTGGCATATTTTTTCAAATAAATTTGGCAGAAATAATTACTGATTATCGTAGGATGATTTCTACCTACATCTTATTTTAAAAAAATAATACTCACAAGTCATTAAAAGGAAGAATTTAAAAAATAACTATAAATGGGGAGTTGAGATTAGTCTTCGAAAAAACAATTAAAATTAATGCTTAATAAAATTACATTAACAAACTAATAGAAATAACAATCTAGAAAGATAAAGCTATTTAAAGAGTTTAGATTGACTCTTTTTTAGTAAAAGATTAGAGACTGTTTATTAAGCTTAAATTTAATGAGAAAAATGAATTTGTTTACGAAGAAAGTTTTCAGCTCACAGTATTGATTTATTATTTATTTTAAATCTTAGTCGTATTCCTAGAATCTGGCATAGTTTTTAGCGCAGATGGTGAAAGCGTTAATTAAATCAAAGTAGAATATGAAGGTAAACTACCTCAATAAGTATCAAGCGGTAAAAATATTTTAATTCTAAATATTTCTATAGATTTTAATGATTTATCCTCAGCTGTAGCTGCAACTATAAAATGGACTATGGTTACTATCTTTGGATCGAACATATTTTTGACAATATTTTTGTAAGTAAATAATTATCTTTTACAATTATATAATAGGAGTTATTCAGCGTAGTAGTTCTGGGGTATGATAGAAGCTTTTTAACTAATAACTCATTTACCACTCTTAAATCTTGTGATTCCCCAAAACACTGTGTCTTTTTTTACTTTGATTAACGACATTGCAAGTTTCAATCTGATGCCGACAGATGAAATTAGCAGAGATATTTTTGAATTTGATGACTATGAGGATAGCCCATATTCAGAGAACTTTGATTTAATGAATTATGAATCCTAAAATCTTATTATCAATCTTGGGCTTTTGTTCTAAAAATAAATTTAATTATAATGAAATTAGGTTTTATTCTATTTAACTTTCTTTCATTCTGGTTTGATTTGTCTTGGCTATATATTGAGACTTTTCAATTTAACAAGTAAAAGGTAATTTATTTTTTTTCAGTTACTGATCTATTATAGGAAGTTTTTCTTAAATCAAGAGAGGAAGTATAACTACAACCTAATGATAAGATTTATCCTGGAGTCATACCTTGAAATATTTCTATGTGCTCTTATTTCAATATAAAGTGTAATTCAAACTGTTTGCCAATATATTCTATTTATAGATAAAGACTAAGACTAATGGAGACATAATGAGCATGTTGATGTCAATTTTTATGATTATAATTTAGGTTATTTTCTACTTTTTCACGATCAGATTTGTTTTAATTGATAATGAGATTAAAAAGTTGGGGATACATACCTTACTAAAAGCATATTTTTTATGACATGTTACCCGAAAAAATTTCATTTATAATTAAATTGTTTAAAGCATCATTATTTTTACTCATAGATATATAATCACAAGTTTATAAATAAATTTGCACAAATAAAAATAAAGCATTAGACGCAGGTTTCATATAATCCCAAAAGTAAGAAGATATAAAAGCTAGATATGAAGCACTCTTAGAAAGTTTATAATAAAACAGAATTAGTTAGCTAAAAATACCATTAAGAGTGGGAAGGCGTTTGCTTTATTCTATTGTACTTGTATTTTTGAAAGAATATGCTGGATTTTAAACTTTGATTTTGTCGACCATGAATTTACTAATCCAAATAAATTATTTTATAATAAATTACTAGCAATTCTTTATATGATTAGAGTCAAACCACATAAAACAGCATATCATAATAATCTTTCACTTTTTAATGAGTCAGCTCTATTATAAGGAATAAAAAATAACTTAAAAAAAAACAATAATATTTAAAGGGGTTTAGGAGCTACTGTCCAGATGGTTTGTAGACTGATCAGTTCTTGTAGGGCAGAGGGTTCAAAATCTATAGTTTGCTGATATTTGTACCTGGTAAAAAAGCACAGTATTACCCGGGTTCTGTTTTGTCTGTACCTACTATAAAGCAATGGATACTCGTCCTGAGATGGTATACTTTAAATGGCAGAACATGACTCAGTTTGGAAACCCTGAGTGGTTAAATTGATAAAAGGGCAATATTTTGTACGAAAGTAAAGTTTTGTGGTGACCACACCTAAAGATTCCAGAGGGGAGATCTGAAGGAAGACAGCTTTTAACATTTGTTCCCCTTAATATTAATTTCTTAATAACTTAATTCACTATCTAATGCTTAAAATATTTTATATTGTGATAAAACTTTCACAATATACTTTATAACTTTATCATTTATTCCGTTTGCTGAAACCTTCCAAATATAGAGTTACAATAAATAAATTCTAGGTTATATACCTATATGCATAACTTGCTTGTATCTTATAACGAATATGATTCTTATAATCAAAGCATTTTTATTATTAAAATTTGTGTTTATAATAGATTTTATTAACATATTATTTCATTATTAAAGCTCAAGTTTTACACTACATAAGTTTATTCTAAAAATGCAAGGGAAAATATAATTCAAGATCCATTAAATATCATGATAAACAAGAAATCAAAAAGATAATGAGTCAATAATTGAATAATTTTATTTCTTAAAAATTCGAAAAAAATAATTCATAAAATATCACTACTACAGCTAAAAAGAATAAAACAAAGAGCAAAAAGTAGAAAATTGCTTAAAATTAAGACAACTCTTTTCAATTTTCAATTATAAAAAAATGATAAAATTATTTCTTAAATTATTTTTAATTTATTATAAGTTTTAGCTTAGTTTTATAATATTTTAAATATAAAAGAAAAATTATTTTCTTACCAATTTGTGAACATAATAATTCTACATTATCTATTTGTTAATTATTCAAATTAATTAAATTGTATAATATAATTATTTAATTCAATCAGAAGTATCTATAATTGATTTAATGTCAGAAAACTAATTTAATACGAAAATTGACTATAAATAGCAAGAAATTAATAAATAACAGATTGATAACGATTCTATCTATGTTAAAAGAAAGTTTTAATAAATTAAATATTAAAAATTTTATTTTGATAAAATTAGTGAATTTTAATTTAAAAAATATTATTTATATTTCAAATCTAAAGCGAAAATCATAAAAAGCTAAGAAAAAGAGTTAATTTAGTCAATTTAAAATATAGGAAGTGCAAAGATTGTGAGAAGAAAAAGTATTAAATAAATCTGACTAATTAATATATAATAAATATAAAATCATTCATTATTCAATCTAAAAGAATTAACTTATATTTTTATTTAGAAATAACTTTAATAAATATTTGTGATAAATATTAATTTCATCCTATTGACATTTATATTTAGTATTCAATTATTTAAAATTACTTTATTTATTAATACTTCCAATCAAATGTAATCGAAGCAAGCAATGAGGGAGGTCAGCACCAGTGGAAAAATGGAGAAAGAAAAGAAAATTAAATGAATCACATATATTAAAACTTTTAAGTCATTACCCAATGCCTATATTTATGATATTAAAACAATTTCATAAACAAACCCTAACGGGTTTAGAAAATAAAATTAATAAATTGAAAATTATAAAATAAATGTTAATCCCCCTTCTTTAAGATGTGTCCCATTTTAATGAAATTGATAATAAAAATTAATGGTACCATTAATAAAAATCTTTTAATATATTAGAGATCTGCAATTAACTTATAATCTTTTATATTTATTTTCTCTGATTAAAAAAAATTTAATAAAGTATATTTTTCCTCATTTTTTATTTAAATGGATTAAATAATCTTAATTTAATTATTTTCTATTAAGAAAATATTTTTTAGGAAATAAAGATTCGGAAAATATTTTTAATTTATTAATATTAATTTCATTGATAAATTCTATTTGAGGCTATTTATAAATCTAAGAAACTGGTAAAGAATTAAATTTGTAGTAAGAATTCTGTTATGAATATCAACCTAAAATAAAAATAATAATATAAAACATAGTAATCTATTATTAGGATATTAAAATTTAAATATTAGTTGATTTATATTTTTGTCATATTTAACCCATTTATTATTAATAATAATAATGATAGTAATATCAAAAACAAGTTTTGCAATTTTAATTCTGAAGCAATTAAATTTTCTGCCTTAAAATATGGCCCGTTCAAATTTATCTGATTAAGATTTTATATTTTAAGTGATACAAGTGCTTTATAATATTGGTTCTAAGAATTTAGTGGATATAATTTTACTGTTAAATTCAAATTTGAATGAGTTAGGACATTTAGAAGGAAATATAATAATTTATAAGGATTTTATGGTTTAATTATTCGAAATAATGCAATATATTTTAATTTACCACTTAATGAATCTTTGGATTTAGATATTTATATTAAATTTTAAGGGGAAAAATTCAAATATTTGATAATGTAAATTTAAATTATTTAGTGTAGGTTAATGTAATTAAGAGGACAAAAAGTTCCTTTACATTTTTTCCTTTTTGTTTTCCTTTTAATAATATTAATAATATATAATCTCAAATGTAAACATATCCATGGTTTTAAAATTGCTTGAGGTAGCATCATTAGACATCTTACCTTTTATTAATAATTTTGATGTAAGTTCAAGCATTTTCCTATAAATTCCTTTTTTTGTCAATTTAAATTTAGCTTATTTTTAAGTTGAATTAATACTAATGTTTAGTTCATATTTCTCCTTATTTTAATCTATTTCTTTACTTTATATTCATAGGCCATTTTTCTTATCTACAATGACTTAATAAAGTGATTTATGCTTTGGAGCGAATAAATATCCATATCAAATCGATACTGATCCATAGGATTTAATAATTCAAACCTTTGAAATAGATCAAGATTTAAATAATATTACAATATCAATATTTTTATTGATTATCTTGAATTCTTACTCGTTAAATAAAAAATTAACTTATTAAAATAAATTAAGATGGCGGCTATGCCTTTGGAGGTCATAATTAGGAAGTAGATTCATACTTATTGAAATCCAGCTATCCACTTCTTGGTTACTTTCAAGTTTCAAATGGCAAATTAGAAAAAAAATAAAACTATGTAGTTTTAAGTATTTATCAAAAACTTGGACTAGAAAATCTCATGCTCTTATTAAGATAAAAAATAAATAAATTTTACAGTAAAGTAATTTTTCTCATTTTTAAAAATTTTCACATTAATTATTCTTTCTCTCAGTATTAAGTTTATATTTAGAATGTATAAAATATTACATAAATCGTAGTTGTGATTAAAATTTTGGGACAAGAGAAAAGTTATAGTATATTCTTAAAAATATTAAGTAGAGTTGTGACAAATAATTAAACTTCTTTATATAAGGCAGTTAAATCTTGATTTACGGCATTTATTGGTAAGATGAAATCATGCTCCAAATACTTTAATCAATGTGACAACATAATTTATTATATTAATTTTATTTTATATTAATTCAATATATATTTTTATTTGCAACTAGATTTTTATATGATTTATTTTGAATATTCAATGATTAATTTAATTAAGTTTAATCATACAATTATAGAATGAATGCCTAAATCGAATATAAAAATAATCTTGATAAAATGTAATGTATACTTAAATTTGAATTAAATAAAAATTTTATTTACGATAAAATACTACAAACCAATCTTTAAAGTATTTTAGTAATTGATAATATATAAGTAAAAAAATATTTTATAAACTAATCATAATTTACATAATTTAAATTAATGAAATAAATTTATTTACTATTATATTGTTACCACCTTTGAAAAAATTAAAGTTAAAAAATAAACTTATTATAATGTTTTAATGCAAATTTTATCAAGAAATTAGAATTTTAACTGTACTCTCGAAGAATGAATGTAAATTTTGATATTTAATAGAGTTTAACTTAACTCAATAAATTATACGCATTATATTTATAAAACTCTTAAGATTAATAATATCTTATTATATATATTTTTTTACTAAATATGGCTTAAATTGGATAAATAGCTTTATACTAGATGTAATTAGCACGGAAGCCATTTTTTATTTTTCTTCATTGAAATCAAAAGCTAACCTGATTTACGCTTCCTTTTATAGCTTAATTTGTTTTTATTTAAAAGTAAAATAATATTCTATTTATATTATTATTATTCAACGCTGTCCATAAATTAATGGGGCTAATGCCAGTCAGTTTGCTTCACACTTAAATTTTTCGAAGCTTCTTTCACAAAGGGGGCTGCGCGGATACTTGAAAGACGAGGCAATTTTCTATTAATTCATTTTAAATATTTGTATAATTAAATATTATTAAATTATTGTTCATTTTTTTATAGCTAGACTTGATTATACTACACTATCGTTAGCAAATTTGATAGTAGTATAATTACTACCATTTATATAGATAATCCTTTGTTGAATTCATAAAGTTAATCTATCGTAGTGGATTCAAACTCAAACATTTACGTGGCTCATAATTTATAAATCTGTTTATAATTATAATTCTAATAATACTATTATTTTAAATGAATTTTTATAAAATATAGGTCAATAGCTTAACTTTTAACCTATTTATTTTGATTTCATTTTATAAAATTTAAATAAATTATTATCCCATTTTTATAGTGAATATTAACAAAGATCAATCATAAATTTTAGTTTTTGCTGCCAATTTCACATAACTAATATCTAAATATTCTTTAGGTATAAGGTCAAACATTATGGTTTTAATATAAAACTCAGAAGATTAAGTTTTATATGCTTTGGGCAATTATTACAATGATGATTAAAGTAGTAGCTATCCTTTCATTCTGTAGCATACTTTAATTTTTAATTTTTTTATTCCAATTTTTTTATATCTATTTGAAAGATTATAAAGTTTTTGATTTATTATCATTTTATCAAGAGAATAATTATAAAAGTTTTTAAAAAAAAAACTTTTATATCTCAAAATACTTTTAAGGATAATATTATTAGTTCCAAATAATTCTAAAGAAATGTATCCTCAACTGACAATTTAAAACCTTATTTGTAAATTTTTTTATCATTTTTTGGATAATACTTTAATTTAAAAAAAATTATGACGCTCCTGATACTATAGGATTGATGTTTTAATACGGCTTTTACGACTAAAACAATAAGGTTTAGTTTTCATGCTTAACCAATAGTTAAAAACATAATTAGGACAACTTGTTCGCTATTCTTGCATTATAGTAATAAAACACTGGAGAAAATATTCAAAATAACTACTATATCTAATATATGTTAAATATAAAAGAATTAAATTATTGTTTCAATAAATTTATTCCATTAGAGATAATTTATTAAGGTTTTATTATTTTTGAATTTATTGCATTATTTTGGACTATTTATGAAATTCTATAAAAGTTGTTATTACTTTTTATCATTTTCAATTAGTTATTTAATTTTTAGTTAGTATAAATGAGTTTAAAATTTTATTTGATTTTGTTTTAATAATTGTTGCAGATTGAAATATATTCTCTATATAGAAACATAATTCATTTCTTTAAATATATTTAATAATTTATTCAAATCTTTAAAATTAAAAAAATGTAAATATAAAATTTATTACATTTAGAAATAATTGTAATATTATAGCAAAAAAAATTTACTATGTAATATTATTATATTTAAACGTATTTCTAAGCAATGTAAATTTATAATAATTATATAAAAATTATTGCATTATTGTTCATCAAATGAAATCTAAATTTTAATTTATTATATTTTATTAAATCGAATATACTCCATCATTGTATAACTTATAAATCGATACAAATTTCTATAATTATTAATTTTATTTTCAAATCAAATCCCATTAAAAAGATTATCTTGATTTGTAAATAAAACCTATGAAATTTAATTATAATTAATGTATAAATTTAATTTATAATTAATGTATAAATTTAATTTATAATTAATGTATAAATTTAATTTATAATTAATGTATAAATTTAATTATAATTAATGTATAAATTTAATTTATAATTAATGTATAAATTTAATTTATAATATATGATTATTAGTTTAGCTTTATTTAAAATATAAAAACTATTTTTTAAGATATATGAAATATTTTATAAATTTAATAAAATATATCTCTAATTCAGATTATGTTTTGAACTGTCTTGGAGTAGGAAATATTTGTATCATTAATTATATAAAATTATTTCATAATAACAATAATATTTAAATAAATAGGAAAAGGAGTAAAGGATTATTATGTAACAATCCAGATTATAGACGAAGATTTATCTACATACTTAATAGCATTTGCGAATACTGATTTTTTTGTGCAAAACTCATAAGATATTATATATGCTAATTTGTAATGGCAATTGCAAAAAAGAGGCATTTATTCTCTCTTCATCTAAAAAATGAAAAATATGTTTTTTATTTTATTTAATTTTATTAAATGAATCTGATTCCTGATACAAATTAAATGTTGTTCGTTGGAAAATAAACAAGACTTTCAGACATACTATCGAATGTGGAAATATAAAATAGCATATTTGATACTTCAAGCAACATACTTGATAATTCAAACAGTGGTTTATCATGTGATTAAACTATATCTCAAAATACGTGGTAAAACTAAAATCCCAATTTGCCTTTTAAGAAATATATGATTGAAAGCGAATTTATAATGCCCTCAATATGAAAAATTAAATATAAGTATTTCTATAATAAAAGCAATATTTAATAACAACTTTATTGTAAAATAAAGTTGTAATTTAATCGTAGTTTTTCTAGATTAGTATTTAATTTGTAATATATTTAATGCTATACATTTATAAAAAAATCATCATTTAAATTTAGTACAAGTAACAATATTTTTTTTCGGACCTACTGTCCAGAAGGTTGTTCTACTGACCAATTCTGATAATATTAGGGGTTTAAAACCCAAGGTATTTTTATATTTGTACCTGGTAAAAAGCACAGCACATAACCCAGCTTTAAAATACGGAATTTTTACATGAAAGAAAGGACACAAGTTTAGACGACAGTCGAGTTTGGTGAATACCACTCACACCTGATGCTTTCGGATGGGAGGTCTGGAGAGAGACTTACTTTCAGTATTATTTTCCCTTAATAATAATTTCCTTATAATTTAACAAACAAATTAACTAATTATTTTATTTGCTTAAGTTCTATATATTTTAATTGTAAATATCATATAATCTTACTTTTAATAACTACTAAACCCTAAAAGTAAAAGAAAGTCTATTAGATTCTTATTCCGGATTGCCTATTCTAGATTCAATTTAAGAGTGCTAGATGGAGAATAAGAAATTATTGTAGAAACTTAATTAAAGAATAAAAATTTATAATTAATTGAAATTAAGTATTCAATATAAATTTTATGCTATTTTAGAATAAACTTTATAGAGCATGAAAAAGAGCAATATATAATATTTTAGTGAATTGTATGACTACAAAACTAATAATATTTTATCATTTTGAAAAAGGAACAATAATTATTTAAGAAAAATATTATTCAGCAAATTGTAAAATATAAAATGACAAAGCATTTAAGTGTGTTTGTCATTTCTTGAAACTTATTGGTGATTGACTCTGATTAATTTTATTGTTTTACAATAATCTTTATAAAAATTTACGAAAAAAACTTCCCTATAATAGCATATGACGATGAAGAATTTAGTGTAAAAACTGCTTAGTTTGAATTCTCAACTTGCTCAGATTGATTTTTTTAAGTAAAAAAAAAGATTATCTTTTATAAATAAATAAAATAAAATAAATAATATACGCATAGATGCTGTTACATATTGTTTCTGATTGGTAGATGATGTCAATATTGATATAATTAAAAATAACTAAATTATTATTAATAATTTTCATTAAGAAAATCAAATAATTAATACAATCGTTGATGTAAAAAAAAAAAATTAATTTTATAACAAAGAAATCTAATTTCAAATTTATAGCAAAAATTAATAAATTTGATTTATTAGATGTATAAAATTTGTTTATGTTATGACTTGATTTTTCTTAAAATAGCTATTTATTTCTAATCATTCATTATTATGATTAAATTAAAGATTTTTTTTCCCAATAAATTAGCTTTTTACTGTAATTTTTAAGATCTAATAGGATTTTTTTTAAAATTATAAATACCAATTTAAGCTGTAGTACGACTATTATATATTTTAAATAAAAATTATTATTGCTTTTTAATAAATTCTTTAATTCTCATATCAAAATCATTCATTTATTTTCTTTTCAAACAATAAGGTTACAGTCTTAGATAAGTGTTGGTAATCAACCCTGATTTTAAAATAATTGCAAATTGCCTTTGTTATATCTCAAGTATAATTGAATCACAAATTTATAAAATATTAACCCACAAAACGTGTAATAAGATAAGATTGAGGATATTTTAGATTAATAAACTTATTAACAAAAAAATATTGAAATCTAACATTCATTTTTTCCATTTTTTATATGATTTTTTTTATTTGTTTAAATTTCTGAGAAAAATTTAATGATTAATTAAAAGATTTAGTATTTTCTAATTCTGATCTAATTTTGTTTAAAAAATCAATTTGAATTTATAGATTCACATACCTTATATGCTTTATAAATGTTGCGAATGTTAATCTAATTTAATATTAATTTTCAATTTTTTAAAATCAAATCTTTTTTGCAATATTTTAAATTGGTAAAATGTAATTTGATTAAATATTATACGACCTGACTAACACAGTATTATTATGTCAAATTGAATTCTAATAAAATATAACTTTATAATTAACTTCAATTATTTATTATATTTTATATTAAAACCTTTTCTAAAATATTTATGAAAAAAACCTAAAATCTATATTCAATTAAATCTATAATAATAATAAAAACTATTTTCATTTTATGAATAATTTTTTCAATTTCTAAAAGTGATTTAATTATGGAAAACATACCTAACAATCAAATAAACACTTATTCATTGTAAAGTGCGGTTTACATCGGCTTTTAAACTGAGTATATATATACATCAGCAGTAGACATAACTGGGATTGAAATTCAAATTAAAAGTTGCACAGTAGATTGGACAGTTGTTTAAAGTCATCAATAAAATAGTCAAGTATATAAGTATATGCTGGGATCATTAGCAATGTATATTTATAAAAAAATTAAATTATTCATTAATAGATATTTCGATTTCAAATTTTGAAAGGGGGAGCAATTTATTAACAAAGTCTTATTATTATAATTTATTTCTTTGTTGTAAAGATATTTATATCGAGTAATCTTGATGTTTAAAATTTGTTTTTATTTTGTGTTTTTTCGTAAAAATCAAATTTTATGTTAAAATAATAATTATCCTTTTTAATTTGAGTTGGACGCCGATTAATTGTGGATAGTTATTATACAAAATATAAATTAATAATTAAGACGAAATAACTATATCAAAGGAACATTCGATATTATAATATGGTGACAACTTTCTAACATTTAATTATAACTCATTAACAATATAAGTATATTTAGTGAAAAATAAAAATTTAGGCATTTAATAAAATGAATCTAAAATAAATATGATAAAAATTTAAAACATTGTAGAAAAATACTTATAATTAATCAATGAAAATATTAAAATAATGTTGATTTACTTTATTTTAGAACTCAAAATGAGCTTGAGTCCTAATTAATCATATCGTATAAGCAAGACAAATCAACTATAATTTTTGGGGTGGTTTGTTAATTTTAATATTACAGAAAAATTATAGTTTATTTGTCATAATTATACGATATGATTAATTAGGACTTTCAATAGTAAAGTCAAGCTCATTTCAAATTCTATAATAAAGTAAACTAAAATTATTTTCATATTATTATCATAAAATTATATAATTAACGATCCCCATTAATAAAAATTATAAATTCACGATGTTTACTTTAATTTTCTTCAATAAATTTCTCTAAAATTGGTAGAATTAAAATATATATTATTCATTTTTATAATAACTTGATTCTTAAATATTTTGATATTCTGAACTCTAGCAGAATATTATATAAAAATAAGTTATTTTAATTTATACTTATAGTTATTATTGATTATATAATTTAATTATTTTAGGCTAAGCTCTCTTTCAGTATTATATAAATAATGTGGAAAACTATGTTTTATCTTAATTTATGAAGAGTCTGAAGGAATTACAAAGATATTGAATATAATATATTCATAAAATTCTAGAAATTATATTTTCCATTACAAATATTTCTATTTTTAAATCTTAAAATGAAACAACAGAATTTAATAAGCAAAAAGATATGAATTATGTCAAAATACTTTTCATGTAAATTAAATTAAGTATTTTCAATAGTAAATGACATAAAAACATCTTATACCCCCCACATAAACTTAACATACAAGATTAATTGTTTTTACATATTATTTATTGTGTCAATTTTTTCATTAAATAAATTGCTTAAAATGTTATGCAATTATTGTATAAAATTTAATTCTGGTTATTTAAATAGCAATTGGCATATCAAGGATCAGAACAATATATATATCCAAGAGATCTATTTAATCTATGGTTTTTTTGATGCTTTATTTCTATATGAAAAAGCAATAATCATTATCTAAAATTATAAAATTATGAATTCAATAAATTTAAATATTTTTACAGCTCGGCACCCTAATTTTTATAATACTGGCTATTACTAAATCATGTTACAACCAATTTTAATTAAAGATTAAATTTACAAGTATAATAAAATAAAAAACAATTGTAAAAAATAATTTTATATTTTATGTGCAAAATTTTTACCATATTAATACTTAGATCCTCAGTATATTGATTTACAAGTATTAGGAGAAATAAATTAGGAAGATATTCAGATTAACTTAGAAAACACTTTCAATTTATCAAAATAAAACTTCCCATTTTTTGAATATCATCCTAAAGATATTCTCATAAAATAGAGGAAATTATAATAAATTAGACTTCCTGATATTGTAAACGAGGAGGGAATTAGCTATGTTTTAGAAGTATATTATATGTTAAAATATATATTTCAAATGAAGTTAAATTTAAAAAAAAAGAATTTTATATGAAGTGATAGATCCCTCTAATGCTTACAAATAATAAATGATATTGATAAAATAAAAATATTCATGAATTTCAAGTTCTATAATATTTATATTGCTTCAGAAGATAGTGTAATATAATGATCAGTGAAAGTATAAGGACAAGGCAAAATATTAAGAAATAGAATAGAATATCTCAATCTATTAATTAACTATAAATATTTGTAAAATTAAATTAAAAAAATTATATGATATTGATTATTTTAATACTAATTTTACCGTTTGAGTTTGAAAAAGAAGGCTACAATATATTTTTATTTATATTTTATCAAATTAAATATCATCTTAAGGATTAGAGATTTTTAGGATTCTAGAAGATTCATTGATTATTAAGTCAAAATAAATCTATTAAGTCGGATAGTAACTGAGAATATATATATATAGATAAATATTCATAAATTTATTAATTTGATAGAGAATATAGTAGAGTAGACAAAAAATAATAGCAGCAACTAAACCTAAAATCAATCGTAAAGTATAAAATCAGAAGTAATTAAATTTCAAAATTAAACTTACAAATAATAAATTAAATAATTGGTAATATTTTAAGTTAAATATTAATATTTCAAATTTAAAATTCAAATATTAGGATTATTTTTTTCAGAATTTAAAAATATAAAATAGTTTTTAAAACTGGAAAAAGATATTATTTTTCATTTTTTATAAATAAGCCTTGATATAATAATTTTCGTCAAAAATCTAAAGCTTATCTTTTTATGATTAGCATTTTATTGATCTCTTCATTTGATAGCCTTAATTAATTTAGAATAAAAATATAAATAAAAATTATTATCATTTTAGAATTAAAATGATCTAACTTATTCATTCTTACAAATCTTTGAAAGGAAAAATTTAAAAAATAACAATAGACGGACAACTGAGAATAGTTTTTGAAAAGTCAATCAAAATAAATGCAAACCAAAACCTTTTTAATAATTTAATAAAAATAACAATTAAAAATGACGAAATTATTCAGGCAGTAGAGATTGAATCATTTTAAGTTAAAGATTAGAGATTAGTTATTTAGCTTAAGTTTAATGAAGATGATGAAAGCATATATCAATCTAGTTTTATGCTGACAGTTTTAAATTTAATAAATTATACTTAAATATAAGTTTTATTTCTGCAACCTGGAATAGTTTTTAGCGTAGATGAGGAAAGTACTAATTAAATAGACCTTGAATTTTAAGGCAAATTACCTCAATAATTATCAAGAGGTATAGTACTTTAAATCATAATATTATATAGACTTTCTTGACTTCTCGTAAACTGTTACAACAACTATTAAGTGGACAATTTAAAACACAAAATTAGGATTATATAAATGTAATGATAATATTGTAGGAAAACATTCAAATTGGGAAAATTTAATTAATTTAATTTATAAAAAATTAAAATCGTGGCAGTTAAAGTTGGCCAATTTGAACGATCTTGGGCTTATTTAATAGAGAATTTAAAATTAGCTGGACTTTACTATTGGCGGTACTATTTTATCTCATCCCTTGAGCGAGATAACTCGACTTTAATGTGAGGGTATAATTTAATGAATTTAAAGGAGTTTAATTAAAGTCGAGTTATCTCGCTCCAGGGATGCGATAAAATAGTACCGCCAATAATAAAGTCCAGCTAATTTTAAATTCTCTATCGAATGAGCCCAAGATCGTTCAAATTGGCCAACTTTAACTGCCACGATTTTGATTTATTATGAATTAAATTAATTAAATTTTCCCAATTTCGAATGTATTCCTACAATAATTATTAAACCAATCAATTGTTTAATACTTGAAATTATGTTATTTTAATAGTATTTCTAAAAGATTAGATTTTCAATAAAGTTTAAAGAATTTCTCTAGAATTATTTTTAATGAACTTAAAAGTTTAATCATTTATAAGAGAATATTAAATTTTAAAGTTTTAAAAAGTTTATATTTTTCAAAAAGAATCAATTTAATTGATTGTTAAGGGAAAATAATTTAAAGTCAAGAATTTTAAGGCTCTTTTGCATTTATTTATAATTCTCCATTAATTTAAATTAAAAAATAATATTTTAACTAAAATTGAAGCACGTAAACAAGCAACACTTTTTCTTTTAAACTTAGTCATAAATATATCAAAAATTTTCATATCCCAGTTTAAGTTATAATTTTTTTAGCTTTATATTAAACATGGAACTTTGAAGCTTCCCTCAATCAATTGATATATCATAAAAAATATATAAATAACGGTTTTACAATGATGACCATCTTTGGTTCTAATATTATTCTGACAATATTTTTGTATATATTTCAAAATTTATATTTATCTGTAGGAGCTATTCAGCTTAGTAATTTTGGGGAATGATTGAAGGATTTCAGCTTATGACTCATCTGCCTCTCTTAAATCTTGTGATACCCCAAAACACTGTTTCCTTTTTTACTTTGATAAATGATATTGCAAGTTTCAATTTGATGCCTACAGACGAAATTAGCAGAGATATTTTTGAATTTGATGACTATGAAGATAGCCCATATACAGAAAATTTCGATTTTATGAATTATGAATCCTAAAATCTAATCCTTAATCTTGGGCTTTTGTTCTATTAAGAAAATTTAAATAATAATTTTTTTTATTTTTCTATTTTATCTTCTTTCATTCTGGTTTGATATGCCTAGGCTATGTTTTAAGACTTTACAACTTAACAAGTAAAAGGTAATTTATTATTACTCTAAACAACTCTGGCTATAGAAAATTTTTACAAAATTTAGAGATGAAATTTAACTACAACTTCATGATAAGATTTATCCTTGAGTCATACCTTGAAATCTTCCTTTGCGTTCTAGTTTCCATTCAATATGTAACTTATTCAAAATTTCTCAATTCATTAATAGACAAGAACAATAACAAACGGAGAAATAATGAGCTTTTTAATGTCAGTGCTTTTGCTCATTATTCAAATTCTATTTTGCTTTTTTACTTTAAGATTCGCTATCATTAGCTTTTAAATTAAAAAGAGAGAATACATAAAAATCAGATTTGAATCACTACTTGATAATTTGAAATTAAATAAATTCAGCTAATTTGAAGTACCCTTGAAAGTGGGAAGAAGGATGGTTTATTCAATTGTGCTTGTGTTTTTGAAAGAGTATTCTGGATTATAAGTCCTGATTTTTTCCAACCTAAATTTTAAGAAATTATTTTATAATTATAATTTGCTTTCTATTCTTTACTTGATGGATGTAAAACCATACTAAAAAGCATATGACAACAAACTTTAATTCCTTAATGAAATTGCACTCTACTAAATATATAAATATATTTAAATTTAAATAAAAACTTCATTGCCTTTTCTTTTATGCCATTTTCTGATACTTTTGAGATAAACAATTATAATAAATAGATTTTGGGTTATGTTCCAATTTGTATTACTTGTCTGTATATCATAGTAAACATGATTTTGATTATAAAAGCTAAAAATATTTTTAATTTATACCAATTTAATTAAAATTATGTAAATCATAATATATATATTTTTAAGAAAGCATAAATTCAACACTATCAACTACTATTTTTAAAATGGAAATAAAGACAATATCGTAGAGAAACCTCAAAATATTAAATTAAAAATCAAATAAAAACAAATATTAATCGAAAGGTATAAAACTATTTTCAAACTAATATCGATAATAAGAATTCAGTCAATACTTTAACATTAAGTAAGAAATTTAAATCCATAAATAAGAGGCATTAAAACTAAGATAACTCATTTCAATAAGAAATCATTTTTATGTAATTATAATAAGCGAATATAAATTTTTAATTTTCTTTAGTAATTATCTTGTGATAATAAATTGAAAAAAATACTCTATATTTACTGCAAACTATGAATTGAAAAGGATTGAATTTTTTAATGAATTATAATTTTTAAATATATATTAATTTATAAATTTTTCTTATATATATTAGTTATAATTTTTATTTTTAAAAGGAAGATCATTATATTTAAATGATATATATATCTTATATATATATATATATATATATATATATATTATATATATATATATATATATATATATATATAGTATATATAATATCATATACATTAAATCTATCTATTTTATCAATTAAATTGTAAATAATTATTAAGAAATTATTTGTATAAATCTTTATTTAATAAATTAAATTAATTTCTATCAGAATAACCTCTAAATGACTTAGTATGCGAAAACTACTTTGAAAATGAAAATTAGCCAAATATACAAGGTTTATAACATGTAAAAGATATTAAAAATGATTAAATTTACATAAAGAAAAAGTAAAAATATTTTTTAAAAATTTATTAATAAAATTAAATTATAATACTTTCATTTAAAATCATTAATTTATAATATACTAAAATACATCCACTAATTTTATAATTAAATAAGCATATTATTCCATTTATAGTATATTAATTTTAATACAAATTTTTCTATAATTTTTAGAATTAATTCAATAAGTTCAGATTATTTTCACACATTATTATAAGCATAGCATAATTAATATAATTATTATTATTATTATTATTATTATTATTTTTATTAAAGTGGAAATCTTATAAATCTAAGAAAAGAAGACAATTGCATAAAATTAAAGAAGTAATCGGTTTATGAATAGATATCTATCATGAATATTGAATATATTATTTCGAATATCAAAACTCTATGAAAATTAATTTTATTATAGTTTAAAATTGTATTATTTTGTTATAAATCACAAACTTAAAGAGATAGATATTTTAAGGACATGATTAATATTAATAAGATTTATATATTATTTTTAACATTTCGGAATAATATACAAATAAAACATATTATTGTAAAATACTGATTTACGTCAATAAAATATTAAAAATATAATTCTAAATAATTGATTATTTTTAATTAGTTTAATATTCTTAATTTTTATTCTAAATTTTTCTAATTTTAGAAATTAAAAAGCTAATTTATTTTAATTTGACATAAACTTTATATAGATCAAATTTTACGAA
The DNA here is from genome assembly GCA_000711775.1 of Oxytricha trifallax. Taxonomy (NCBI): domain Eukaryota; phylum Ciliophora; class Spirotrichea; order Sporadotrichida; family Oxytrichidae; genus Oxytricha; species Oxytricha trifallax. The sequence continues at coordinate 34,839 of ARYC01000349.1, read as the reverse complement.
AAATATGCCTTTTTAGCAAAAAAGGATAGAAATTGTTGACAAACATATTAATTTTATTGTAAAAATATATATTTTTAATTTAAAATTTGAAAAATTGAATATAATAAATAGATAATTATTTTTAATATAATTAATGAAAAAAATCACTTAAATTTAATTTTATAATTTTGAATAAGGCACTGAGGATTATAAAAATTATAGTTTACTAAAATAATTGATATCTATAATATTTTATCCTATAAATCTGAGAAATTATTTTTGTTTATAGTGTAATTTTAATACAAATTTAAATCAAATAAACACAAATATTAACATTTTAGGAAATTAATTCTATCTTTGAGTTCAAAAACTTTGTTGCATTTATCTATTTCTTCCTTTATTTCTTAAAAGATTTTGATTATATTCATCTTGCTTATTTGATTATTGATCATCATCCTCCACATTATAAATAATGTCTCTTTCATACATATCTTATATTTATTAAAATATTAATAATCGTTTCAGAATATTTTAAAATCATATTGCTTAGAAATAGTAAAAATATTTTTTATTTATATTTATTTTTTTACTCATACTATGAATCATCTTTTTCTTAACTTATTTCATTATGTATATTCTGAAAATAAGTATTCTGTGAATGTAATTGAAAGCCATGTCTAGTTTCTTCTGATATGTATGTATCTCTTAAATAATTTTATTTAGAAATTTGTGTTTATTTTTAAGGAAGTTATACACTGATGTTATTACTCTAATCTTTCTAGTAAAGTTTAGATTTTTGCTTTTTCTTGATTTTATTTTTTTGATATTTATTTCCTGGCTTTTAAATTTAGTTAATTTACTTTTACAATAAAAAGATAATTATTTATTCCTTTGTTATTTAGTATGAATAATTTTAAGGTTTTAAACTCACCGGATTTTATCGTAAATTTACATTTTAAGAGGGATATACTATATTAATTTAATAATTCAATAGGAATTTTAAACCTTGACTACGTTTTCTGCAAATTATTTAGAAGAATGTTTCTTTGTAGTTCGTAAATTTTAAAAAATAATTATTTTTATGATGCATTTTAAAAAGAAGAAGAAAATTATTTTACTCTTATTTAAAAGATGAGAGCCTTATATAATTACGAAACCTATTAATATTAATAATATATTAATTTTAAATTTATGATGAATAAAGGCTATAAGTTGAATCTTCAAAATCTTCACATTTTAAATCATTTTAATCATAAGAATTCTCTCTCGTGTAATTTAAATTGAATTAATTCTTAGACAAATTTAGTTATTGATTTTGTAAATTTGAGGTACTGCATTTTCTAAATTAATTGTTATCTATACCTGAGAATTCTTCATTCAGAAATATATCACTTTTTGATTATTAGTTTAAAGCATGCTTTTAATTTTTCACGAGGCTTCTCTATTTAATTTTTTAGAGCAAAATCTTTAAACTTCTAATTGATCCAATTATTGATAAATATAAATTAATCTGTAAAAATTAAAAAGGGTTTAGTCATTCATTTTTTAGTCAAATTATAAATTGTTATTTTTATATACAAATTACTCTAAGTTAATGAAAGAAAGTAAATAAGAATAAACAAAATATAAAGTTCAATAATATTTATTTTAGCGGTTGGAGTTTCCTGCCCCCAACATTTAAATTTAAAAAATAAATTAGCCCTATATAATAAATATTTTGAATTTAATTTTAAAATTTATATTTAGCCAAAGTCTCATTATATATTGTAAAATATGATAAAAAAATACCTGATGTTAATATATGAATTATTATAACATAATTTATGATATTGATTTTGAGAAATTTATAATAATTACATATTCAAAAGGATTTGTTTTGAAATAAGTTGAATTTAAATACAAATTAATTAATTATAATAGGAATAGCAATAATAAAAAATATAAATCTTAAAAGTGTGATCATTTCTCATTTCTCCTTCATACTTTGCTCCATTAGCATGAGTATAGTTTTTTTTGTCTTTTTTTTGTCTTCAGTTGTCTCGTAAGCATGTACTTCTCAACCGATCTTGATAAGGTATAAAAATCGAAATTTAGTAGTAATTAAATATGCAATTAAGTTAAAAATATATACTGGCATTGAAAATGCAAAGAAAGATAGTCATATTTAGTTCCCCATCGAGACTACGCCATCTTTAAGGTTGTGGTTTCTTGCGAATACCTCTAATATGTATCCTCCAGGGCATAGATTCTCTGCATAGCAATAAGACTCATAAGGCTTCTGTGATTGAAATCGGATGTGCGATGCGATCACGCTAGGTGGCTTGTATCCCTCTTTTTTTATAGTGTAGTCCCCCTTGCCGCAAATCCATGCTTCCTCGAATGCATGTCTCACCACATTCCCATTGCCAGAATGCACCACATCGGCGTTTGTTGTCTTTACCCAAATAAACTTATCTAAATATCTAAAAAAAATAGTTTAAAATTAATAATTGCTTACTTATAACCATGGTGATGTATGAAATCCCATGCCTGCTGTATCTTGGAGCTGACGACCCAGAGTATCATAAATCCATCAGTTTATATCATATGTAAGGGCATATTGAAGAGATCTGAGTCCTTGAGTAGTGGGTATGATGGCTTAAATCCATGTGTAGCGAGTTACGAGAAATTGTCCCAGGGTGGGTACACTATGATTATGTCGAAAAGTCTGCCTGCATATCTAAGTTGGGCATCTTTGAGTTCAACCCACACATCTGGCCTGGTCACATCAGCGATATAGGGGATTGATTTGAATTATTTATTATTTTGAATTTATTTTATCATTTCATTTTACTTTTCAGTCAGTTTAGATACAGCTTGATCCTCTTGGGGTTTATCTTGATTGTTAATGGGATTATTATTGTTTTGATTCATAAATTTGTCCATTATTGATATTTTTAAAAAGGTGATATCTGAATTCTCTAGTTTTAATTAACTAAATCTCTTGGTTATTAAGCTCACTGAGTTGAATGTTAAATGTTTTTGCATGTTTTGGTAATATTCCGGTTTTAATCTTAAATCATTCTCTAAATATGGGTACCGGAATTATTATGAATTATTTTTTATCATGAACTTATCTTTTTTTACGCAGCTGCTAGGATCATACAACGCCTTTTGTTTTAATCTATAATTTTGCCCTTCTTATTACTTTTGTTGAATAAATTATCCCAATCTTTCATTATTATGAATTGATTCTATATAATTTTGGTATAATTGTTTTTAGATGAAGGTAGCCTCCTCTTCGCTCACATTTTATTATTAATTAAAAAGGATAACTTGATTATCTTGATTATTTTAGTCTAATATATTTTCATTGTCATTATTGTTTCCATTATCACCATCTCCATTATTTCCATCGTCATTGCTATTTCTATTATTGTTATTTTATTATTATTGCCCAACTCGACTCTGTTTTAGTTATTGAAAGATCCTGTAGACTTAGTCATCCAGTTTTAAATCAAGGTATTTTTCAATGTCATCATTGGTAATAAACCCAAAATCCTCAAATTGTTTTAGATTATTAATTAGAAGGTAACGATTAAGGCCATGTACTTCTTTAATTTGTAAAATAAGTTCCCCCTCTACATTTTGATAATGCCTTTTCTCATGCCTGTACTTATTTCTGTATTTGAGTATTGACTTTTTATAATTATTTTTGTAGTGACATACCAAGCACACTAGATATTATAATTGGAGTGCAGATTACTGCTTCTTTGTTATCTGTTATTATTGCATTATTATTTTCAATGGATTGAGTTGGAATCTCTACTAAATATGAATAATCACGCCCCATTCAATTAAATATTCAAGTCCCCGATGAGATCTCGTTTTCGCATTTCAAAATCTGTTGGGTAAATATCTACTAAATCAGCAAACTTTATTTGTTGAATTAAACTCTTCTATATATAAGAATGGTAGTATTATGATGTGAATTCGCCTGTGGCTAGGTTTGTGTTTTTTACTTTTCCTATTCTAGTTAATCTCGATTATTTGTTATTTTTAGCATCCTTATCGTTAATATTTGCATAATTTTCCTTGTTATTAAGACACTGTGGATTCGTTGAATCCCAAAATTGTTAAAATCCTTTTCTATATGAGAGCTTAATCATATGTCCAGATTCTTAAATTAAAATAGCACATCCAGTATGAGATTGAGTTCAAAAGTTGTTATAAGCAAGTTTGGTTATCTGGGTATCCTTTAAAATTTAAAGCGACTAAGACCACAAAGCCCAATATAACCTTAACAAGAAAGCATTTAATTACATACAGACTGAGTTTCAGGAGCTCTCTATTAAAAATATGCATGACAGCGATGACTTGCTGAGGTCATTTGCAAAAGACTTCTTGCAGTAGCTTTGGGCGTATCTCTTAAAGTATATTAAGTAAACACCGTGCCAGAAAAGCTTGAAATTCAATCATAATTAAACCTAGTCCTCTTTACATTTATATTTTACTAATCTGCGCTAGAAGTCCTTTAAACTATGAATTGCTAAAATATGGACTGAATTTATTTAAAGTACATAACTTAGCCTGTAGGAATCTTGACAAGAAATTACTAATCAAGCATTTTACTGTGAATTGATACTTCCATGCCATAAAACAGGTTTGGTAACTTTTAAGATTCAGCAATATAAAGTTGTCTTAGAGTTATCAGAGCGGGACAAAGTATAGATAGTAGAATACCATTGCCTTATAACTAGCCACTTCAATCTTATTCCTCCGCTTCCTCCAGTTGCTTTTATTCTGCTGATTCCACCGATTCCTCCACTTCTGCCGCTTCCTCCGTTTCCCCGCTTCCTCCCGTTTCCCCCGATTCCCCCACTTCCCCCGTTTCACCCGCTTCCCCCGATTCCTCCACTTCCCCCGATTCCCCCACTTCCTCTGCCCCATAGTTTTTTTAACAACACTCAAGTTCTTCCCACCCATATTTATGTAGAAGTTAGTTAAAAGCCGAGTTCACTTGCTAATGGAGAATTTGTTTTGAAACAGTAATCTATTTAAGCTCCTGTAATTCCTCCACTTCCGCCGCTTCCTCCGCTTCCCCCGATTCCCCCGATTCACCCGCTTCCCCCGATTCCCCCGCTTCCCCCACTCTCATCGATTCCTAGCCCATATAACATTATCAGCTATCCAATTTCTATATCATCCTTTAAACAATTTACTATTGATCACGTTTGCAAGGGGCTACATTAATGTTTCACGAAAATATTAACTACTATGAAGCCATTGAGTTTTTATGAAAAATGCTTTGCATAAGCTGAATTCAAATCATTATGCATTTTATATTATTAGAAGTAGTTTGATGACTTTAATAAAAAAAGACAAGGGAGAACTTCTTAATGAAATTTTTAATTATGCAGACCATCTTTAAATTTGGTGCCATGAATAACTTTTCTACTAAGTACATTCCCACGTGCATATACCACCAACCCTTTTTATTTCATCAAGTAGTTATAAATTAATGATTTTGTATTTATGAGGCTACTGTGTCTAACTTCATCGTCCCCAGTTGTTTCTACTAACAATGAGCCTTAAAATCATGCATGAAAATAAAGTCAAGAGCATAAGGAAGCCTGCTTAAAAAAGCTCTTGAAGCCCATTCAAAGTTGAGGGTTCTGATGCTGTTGGAAATTATTTTTATTAGATTCTCACTCCTTTTATTATCTCTATAACAATAAAACAAAAGCAACCTTACCTCAATAAAAAAGGACCTTAATCTTTAATTAAGTTTTACTTTTTGATGTATGCAAATACCTTTTCTATCGGTGCTAGATCAAACTAGTAAGGACCTAAAAATAGTGTATGTATATCTAGTAGTTGTAACTTTTCTTTAATGTAGCTGCTTCTATGATAGGAGGCATTATCTAGCATGAACACAGATTCCTGTCTCCAATTGACATTTTCCTTATTGAGTAAATTACACAATCTTAGTATAAAAGCATAAACTGCTTTCCCGTTATTCTTCCCTTTAAATACTTAAAAGTATACTTCGCCACTACTGGATAGAGCAGCAATGATCCCAATAGATGCAATCCTCCTTGATTATGTACTAAAATGCTGCTGTCTTTTGGGGCCCCAGCAACACTTATTATTCATGCTGAACTGGATTGAGCTTTCATCTATGTTAATAATGGTCTTTCCCTCGGAGAGCATTCTAACGAACTCAATTGCTGCTATTTGCCTTTGCAGTATAGAGTCTTATGAAAGTGCTCTGGCACTAATGAAGGTCACCTTCTTATAACTTAATGATAATTCCTTTTTTAGTACCTTCCGGATTGTTTGCTGGCACACTTTCAATCCCATTTAGGTTTCCAAATAATTTTGCATATCTTTGGAAGTTGCCATAAAATTGGATTTTCTCAAATAAGATTTCAAATTTGTAACATGCCTAGGCTCTAATTTTTTCCTTCTGGGTTGCTAATTGGAGTTTGTATAATTTTCCTTTTTAAAGTTAGCTTTCATAATCTTTTTGCATATATGCAAGCTTAGCTTATACGTTCTCGATGCTTACTTAATAGACATTGCTCCTTCATTAAGCAAAGATGAGATATTTTAGAGTCTCTCAAGAGATCCTATCTTCTTCAACAAATGTTTCCATGAATAACCAAACAAATTTTTAAATATTTCTTTAACTCTAAGAGTCGTCATATTCACGACACTCCGTTGCTGCTAGTTATGATTGTAGGATTGATGGATGATGGTTGAAGGTTTGATGAGATCCTAGCTGCATTTCCAAAGACTTATGCAATCCTCAACAAATCCTCTGCTGTATTTAGCGTTTAAATTTTCCAACTGAGAAAATACCTCATCTTTAAAGTCTGGCTAATCAATCAAATTAACTCTCTAATTTATGTCTAGGTTAGCTTGGATGAGCTTTGGATCAATTGAAATTCTTTAATGAATTGCTTAAGATTCACGAGTCAAAAATTCCTCCTCCAAATTGTTTAAAAGCTAATCGCTAAGTCTGTCAAGAGCTGACAAGTTTATCATGTCACTTCCTGCCTTGATGCACGGGCCCGTAAAATTGTCGTACTCAATCAGAAGGTCTTCGTTTTTCTAGGTGCTTTATTAAAGTATTTGAGAATTTTCACGTTAATCATAAGTTTAGAAAAAGCCACGTATATCTGACTATCCTAAGGAATCTTAGTTACGGTTCCTCATTTTTGCTTGTAAAGTTATTTTATTTTATTATCAAAGGTATACTCTATAGAGAATTCATTTTTGCTGGAAGTATAATAATTCTTGCGCTAAAATTATTATTCTATTTAATATGCCTGTCATCATTATTAATATAGTAATATAAATGTATTCAATAATTAAAACACTAAAACCTGGGACGCACTAGCACCAGATAGCAAATGAATTAACTAGTCAATGTCCACTAGCTGAGAGAGAAAGTTGGAAACAAGAAGGAACTCCACGACTTCTTATCTTAAGAGGGCAATGTCTACCTGCCAAAGCTTTAATGCACGAACGTCTATTTTCTGAGATCAATCCTAAATGGAGAGAAAGAGGTAAGCGTTTGCAAATAAAATTTGTTGTAGCATCTCAAAAGACAAGATGTGATCGTAGCTGCCGTTCCTCAGATAGAGGGACTTGCCGTGGAAGATTTCATGAATTTTGCAAAGGACAAGCCATCTCTGCTAAACTACTTCCCTGATTAGTGCGATTGGCTCCACCTCGATAAGAGGTGGATCTGCGACATGCTGATGTCTTTGGATAGAGATGGAGTTTATCAAATGATTGGACAAGCGAAAAAGCAACGAAGGGAAAAGCTTGACAGAACCCAAAATTTGGCCCCCCCAAAAACACGCAAAAAATTTTATCCGATAATTTTTTTTCCGTAATTACGTATTTATTTTTTTACGTAATTTTAAAAATCTGAAAATACGTAAAAATGAATTTTATTACTTTTATAAGTCAATTTTTATTAAAATATTTTGGCATGTATAATCATATTTTGAATATAATTTTTGTTTTATATTTTTACTTTTAAATCTAAAATTACATTTATATTTTACATTTAATATGTTTTTTTTATTTTTATATTTTAATAATTACTTAACATTAATATGATATGCATAAAATTGAAAATTTGTTAATAATACTTTAATAAATTTTAAGGAATTTACTAATTCTTAAAACTTCAATGAAGATTACTTGACTAATTTTTGGTATTAATTTAAAAAATGAATATGATTCAAATTTTTTATAGACTTATTATGTTCCTTAATGTTTTTATGATTTATAAATAAAATCGAGCTTAATAATTTAGTAACAAGAATATAAAAGGATTAATAATTATTTTTTAAAAAAAAATAATATCAGTTAAACAATTAATAATTAAAAAATATCTTCTTTGACTTATTTATTATTATTCTACTTCTAATTCGTTATAAAAGAATTGATGATGAATGATAAAAAAATACTTTTACTATCTAAATCCTAAAAGTATTAAGGAAATAATGAATCTAATCTTACACTTACTTCAAGCAGACTTAAGATTATTTTATTTTACTCAATAGCTATGGTGCAATAGCTTTACAAGATTTTCTGAACCTTATTTATAAAATTTAAAAAGACACTTAAATTCATTAGAACTAAATATTTTAATCGACTAATTTTCTAAAGAAAGCTTTAATAGACATTTAGAGTATATTAAAATCAATTAGTTATTGTATAAAATAAGATGATAAGTTAAGGAAACATATTAATATTGAATATCTATAAAGAAATTAATAGAATTCAGAAGTATATAACTTTATAATAAAATAATTAATTATTAAATTGATTTGTACGACTGAAAAATTGGTTAAGCTTTGTAATTCATGAATTATCTTACTAAAATTGTTTCTAGAATATTTTTAGTTTAAATTAATAGACAATTTGTTTCTTTAAATTAATCAGTTATAATTTATGGTTAAATTAAAAACTTTCTTGGATGATGTAGGAATATTACCTTTTGTAAAATTGAGTTAAAATTAAGGATATATCGAAGAATTGATTTATTGTTAATTAATTTCGCTCTAATTTATAACTTAAACGATTTTTATTCCATATTTAATTAACCAAATCGAAGGTATTTTAATTATTTTTTGTTATTTGAGAATATTTAAATATACGATATAAATGAAACTTAGCAATAGTATTTTAAAGCGATTAATATAATTTATTTTCATAATTTAAGATTTAGATATTGCTTATATAGGTATATACTATAATGTGATATTAGTGTAAATATCAATTAAATTCACAATTTTTATTCAAAAAATTTATCAAAATTCATAACATTTTCTAATTATTACTTAAAAAATCAAAGTCTTACTAATAATGTAATTTTAGACTTTAAAATTTTTAAAAAATTCATTTTTACGTATTTTCAGATTTTTAAAATTACGTAAAAAAATAAATACGTAATTACGGAAAAAAAATTATCGGATAAAATTTTTTGCGTGTTTTTGGGGGGGGGCCAAAATTTGCTTGTCCCTATGAGAAATGAGTTTGCCTAGGCCTTGAACGAGTCTATTAGCTATAGCGGTAAGACTGATTGATCTTAATTATTTAAACAGTTCACAAGGGGAGATCCGCTTACTTAATGAAGCCATCTGCCAATCGTAAAAGAAAAGCCAATGAGATGGAGGAAGTAAAACAGGAAGAGATTTCGCTCAGAGAAAGTAAGCAGAAGTATCTTGAGATAAATAAACGCATTAAGAACGATTGCAGCATGATGAATCAAGAGCTGCAAGACTTATCCCAGTACAAGACCCTCGTCATGGATCTAATATCTGCTGGGTATATTGACGAGGAAGGCAACCCCAGATAACCTGACATTGCTTAGAGTTAACAGAGAATGCTGTGAGGATTCTAAGTATAGATTCTTTAACTCATGAATAGCAGAAATTAAGCTTATTATTTAGTTTTAATTATTAAAAAAAAGTTTAAGTTGATTATTTCTCAAATAATCATTACTTCACTTCCAAAACTCAGCCAACCAAGTCTTTTAGAACGAGTTGAGATCCATTGTGAGAGGGTCCCTATCAATTACTCAGAGTTATTCTCACTCATGGTTCTTCATTCAAGCGAGCTCCTCAGATGCGACATCCTAAGCAGGGGATCCTTTTCTCGCATTCTTTTTTTATCCTTCAGTCTCTATTCTTGATGGATCCTTCTCAAATGACCGATTCTTTCGTTTTCCTAAGATACTTTAATTTTTAAGATTTACCACTCGTTTGGCTCTGATGCTCATAACTTTGACATGCTTCACTGAATCAGCTGCCTCATTTATAGGCGTTTGAGATTTCTTGTTTGAGTCATTAATCGCGGCTTGAATCAGGACTTTACTTTCTGAAAGCTCTAAATTTTAGGGGAGGATAACCAATTTTGCTTCTTCATAGTCAAAGTTCAGCCCTTATTCTTTTGTATGTTTTTCAATTAATGAGTTTTCTTGTAATTCTGAAAGAATTTCTTCACAATCTGATTCTTTCGCATCCTATGCTTCTTATAGATTCACCTAAGAACTTGAATTGAGATTCTGTTTATCAAAGTTGCCAGATTCCTATTACCCCTAGTTGTCTCCTGCATCATTACCTTATTTGGGCAAATCTATCATCTCATCAAACTATGTAGTCTGCCACAACTCTGAGCTTAATCGAGAAAGTTTCATATGATTCTCATTTTCCTTAGTATCTTGCTTGAGCATCACAATTTGATCAATAGTATCGGTGCACCCATGCATATAAATCATGTAGTGCCACTAGCCTTTATTTTCCAGTCTGGCCACTCTTCCCAATATTTACTCGTGAGATCGTTTGGTGAACACATCAGCCACAATAAGGTAAAGACCGCCATTTGACTCAATTTCTTGGGATGATTTTAAGTCTGTTCCTCTTCCCTGCTGCTCACTTAAAACAAAAACTCCATACCTACCGCTGGCATTTTTGAGACATAGCGTTCCCTCTAAAGATGCTTCAACCTTACCTCCTCTTAGGTTTTTCACAATCATGACTTTGAGATGACTCTGCTTTTTTAGGATGCTTTCGATGTGAGGAAAGGATTGTTGGCATACAATGACTACGGGTGTTTTTAAAGTCTAAGCCTCTAGAATGCTTATGAGCTATCTATTATACTCCTGCAATGTAGATGGTACAAGGATATCTGGGAGATGAGTTCTTCTTTGACTTGTGACCGAGGATATCGAAGGAAAGGTTACTTCTCTAACTCCAAAGATGTCGCTCAGGATCGTGGCTTCTTTTTAATTAAGCACAGATCCAGTGAAAGCTACAAGCTTATGACATGGCTGCAAAAGTTAAATCACGCTCTTCATTTAATTTATGTTGCCATCAAACATGATCCAATCATGCTCATCCATAACAACGCTACCTTTCTACCACGAATTTATAAAGTTTGAATCCTTGCTAAACTGCTCAACATCTTTCTAAGTCAAGAAGTAAATTCCCACTTTAGAGTCCCACTCGCTAACGTTGACTCTAATTCCCATTCCAGTTATTGTTGACTAATAAGTCTTTTCATCCCGGAGGACTAAGTGATCGTTCTTACCAACGATGAAGACTGGACTTTGAGTAGATTATGCTAAATATGTGGCAATGCAAATGCACATTAGAGTCTTTCCATTCCCCATTCCGAAGTTGATAAATGCCCTTGACGACTGGCACTACATAAGATAGTTTATACAAAGGGTCTGTAGTGGAAGCAATGAAAACCCAAGATGCTCTTCTAGTTTCTTTTGAAATGATGTGGGCTTGAAGGCATCTTTCACTGGCCGCCGAAGGAACGATTCAACTTCTTTCGAGTTCTTGTTTAAGAATTGCAGCTGCTGATAAGCTGTAGACTTTTACTCAGCAGTGAATTAGCTAGCATTTTTTGGAAGTTTCTTTTGGAGTTCAAGCTGTTTTATATTGCCAGCAAGGACCTCGTCTATTAGCTCTTTAAACTTAAGTTCTTTTCTCTCCAATAGCAAGGTCCCAATACATAAGCACACCTTTTGGATTTCATCAAGCTTACTCCTCCATCTTGTGGAGCTTGAAACCAGAGTCCGTGATATCTCTCGCATAAAGTACATGAAGAAAATCTAGTCAAAATAGTCCCACTAATTTATGTAAATTTCCCTCATGTTGTTTAAGAACTCTTCCAACTAAGCATCTGATTTGGCTTAAACAAGGGAACATATTTACACATGATATTAAACAACCTCAATGGGGACATCTCTAATGATACCTAGTCCAGAATCGCGCTTCAGTTACTATATGAAAGGTCTGCTGAGTATTCTTAGGCTGTTAGGTAAGAGATGGACCACCTGACTGTCTACGTTTAACATTGAGAGCAGAGACTGCATGAGTGGAATAATGTCAGAATTAATAGTATCGAGGAGTGTCAAGTCGTCTGTTAACTATGAGATCTCTGAGACATCATTAATAAAGATAAAAGAAGCAAGGCCTAGACACAATTCGGGATCTGGCTTGCTAGTTAAAAGTTGCATAGCTGATCTTAATAGCTCAATGTCAAAGTCAATAGTCTCATACCCATAAAACAGCAAAGAATTTAGGAAAATTCTTGTCCTAATCTGCATTGGGGGTTTAAGGTTGATGAGGAGTTCTTGTGTTATCCTGAATAGCCCTTTTGTGGAGGACAGAGTACTTGTGTGTTTGAGCTTTTAAAGAAAATCAATTAAACTTGCACTGTTCCTTGAGTGAATTTGCTCCAAGAAGCTGTACCTGTCCTCTGCCTTTAACATTATGAACTCTCGGAGATAAGCCTGAGTTATTTGATTCTGGAGCTATTGACCCAGGTTTGTCTTCCTTTCCTCTTGGACTTAGAGTTAGCTTTAAGATTTGCATGGTATGTCTTGTTGATCAAACTCGATCCGAGATGTGTCATTAAATTGAAGTAGGTAATCATCCTTATGAGCGTCAACAACACTCTTAGCTTTCTCTTTTTTTGAAGTCCGTGAAATTTTTTTATTCAAGATGAACTTGTTTATGAATCGAGGTAAGTCTGTGGATCCTTTTAAGGGTTGGAATTCTTCCATTTCAAGAATTTTTTTGATGTCATAATTATGCTGGGGGAGGACTAGTTTAGCTTGATCAATCAGATGGGGATATTAGGCGCCATGGTATTTTGACCTTCGACCCTTGTTGTTGGTCATGTTGCCTTACGCTGATTCATTCACATCCAAATCGTGATCCGATTTAGATCCTACGTTAACATCCAACTTCAAGGTCTATGGCGCCTGAAACTTAGAGTCTTGAGAGGCATAATAGCTAGGCTAATACCCTCCTCTTATAATATCATTTAAGATTCCTTCTCGAAAATTTAAATTTTGCCGCTCTTTGTTAGCATTTTTAATTAATTTTATTAAGACTTTGGAGTCGTTCTTAATTAAACTTAATGCATTCTTAATTAAAATCGCCAGTCTTAAATGATTCTTAATAACCAAAAACCCCTACTTTTTGTCTCTTTTGGCTTGTATGGGCACAATATGCTGCATAGACATCGATAGTCTGGCATCTATTGGCAAGCTTAAGAACTATCCCTCATCGTGGTTTGCATATTGGCATTGTGCAAACTTTAGGTGTGCTGGGAAAAGCCCTGATTAGGGCCGTAATCTAGCAAGATTTGGCAGAGATTGTATTAAATAGTTATAAACTAGAAATCCGGAAGTCTTGGTGTAAGAATCCATCTAGAATTTACCCAAAGGAAGAAATAAGGCAAGAGGTGTTGAAATTATTGCCATATCAGATGGATGAGAAAAAAAAATTTTGATCTTGATATCCATGGCCCCATGCCTCAATTAAGACGGTTTAAGACTGAAAAGGGAGGCAATTGTGTAATAAGCACAATAATGGGATTTAAAATTTATCAAACTTAACTTCTTCAACCCTGGGGATGCAAAGCAATGCCTTTAGTGCTTCTACCTTTGAATCTACTAGTTTTAACTTGATGCCAAGGTCCTGATTAAACATAAAAGATTGGCATAGGAGTCCATCTGTATTTAAGAATATTCAAACTACGAATTAAGACTCTTTGTATTTAAACTAAATTCATAAATGTATTTAAATCATCCTCTAAATTTCACATTTCTTACCTTACCACCCCTAAAAAATTAATTTTTAAAAATATTTTTTTAATTTACATTTTAATTGAATGACAGTTCACTTTCTGTTAATTTATTTTTTATTCAACTTCTTCTAATTTCAAAAAAAAATCTTAAATATTATGGATGTAGCAGGAAATTTCTAAATAGGGCAGTTAAATACCTTCGAGGGGTTTATATACCATTTCGGGGGCAAAAAATCCCCCCCCCTCCATTATTTTATTAATTAAAGCTTTAAAATTATAGTATATATATTCCTATTTCAGTTTTTTATAACTTATTTTATATTCTCTAATCTGTATTAGTTGATTCTTAGATTTTATAAAACAATTATGAGTTTTACTTCTATTAATTATGTTTATAATATTATTATTGATATGTTAATTATCAAGTAGACTAAAGTTAAGCAAATTGGTAAATGGATAGATAGTTAGTTTGTTAGTTAAGTTATTATAAAATTAATATCAAGATAAAAATGCTGAAGACTATCTTCCTCATACCTCCTCTCTGGAAGCATTATATGTGGTCACCAACAAACTCGACTGTAGTCCAAACTCGTGTCCTTTCGTCGATGCAGTCACTCCGGATTTCATAACAAGGTTATGTGTAGCCTTTTAACGTCATACCAGCTCCGGACGAGTATCCCAAGCTTTTTAAAAAGTACATACACTACAGAACTCTAGGATATTCCTTTTTTTTACCTGGTACAAATATCAGCGAACCCTGGGTTTCGAATCCCCTCCCCTACCAGAATTAGTCAGTCGAGCAACCGTCTGAACAGTAGGTCAAAATCTTCATATTGGTAAATATCCTATAATAATTCTTAGATCTACTTCAACATCAAAAGCATTAGAAAATGGTATTAAGAAATAGCAGATGATCATAAATATTATTTCATTCATAATCATTACTTAATTATGTCTTAATTCTTGAAAAGGCTTCACAATTAGAAGGTATATCATGAAAATCATATTACTAAATATTATGAATAAAAGTTACACACCAGCTTATTATAGATCATGAATTTTTGAATTAGAAATGTAATTTAAAGTAATAAATAACTGAATAAATATATAATTTCGCATAATTAATTATAAATGGAAAAGTTATTGAAAATGTTCGAAAATGATATATAAAAAGAGGATGTGATTACAGTTTTAAAATATCATATAAGTAATTTTCGTAACAATTTTATCAAAATATATTAAAAAAATTTATTTTTAACTTATATGAGAATTAAAAATTTTGAATAAATTTAGTTTTCTTAATTCTACTTCTATATTTTAGAGCAGTGACTACAATTGATTAAACAGAAAATAATTTTGATCATAATAATAAACTTTCAATTTCTGAAACTAATTTATTCTTATTGCTTACTTATAAAATTATTATCTGTGTTCAGTTGTAATGATTAAATAATATAGTAAAATTCTAGCATATATTCTTTTAAAAAACATATTATGAGTACTCAAACTAACCTGTGTTTTATTTTCATATGTTTTGTTATTAAATCCATTTTTTATAAAATATATTTTTAAAAACTGATTTTGTATTTTTTAATTATCAAACTTCCTTATTTTTGTGTAATTTATCAATAACCTAGAAACATCAAAGCTAAGCAATATATCTATTTTCTTATCAATTAAATTGGATTGTAACAGATTGCTAAAGTTCCCTCATTTTTTAAGTCTGTTGTAAATGAACTATATTTCTTGAAAGTACTGTCATTATATTCTTCAAATTTCATATTGAATTTGTGTTGTTTTATCAAAAATATTGCATAAATGGGAAAGATAAACGATTGAAACAGAATCATTAAACTCAGTAAAGACCCCATTATGTATTATTAATATATGTGCAATAGTGTTCATAGATGGAATTAAATTTTATTGATATATTATTTTTATTATCAATCACTAAACTAATTTATAAAAATATATTTTTTTAAAATATGTCACCAGTGTATTTTATCTCAATCTAAACCAATTTTAAAATAATAAAAGTTTACTTACACTTAAGGAGTTTATAAAGCAGCATAGAAAAAGCTCAATGTGATTTTCAATAAAAAACTTAATCAGCAAATTGAATATCACAAGATTGTAAAATTTCTTTGCTGTTTATCTATAAAACAATTAAACCCATGTTGGACTTACAATTTATATGTAATATTAAGTAGTTTCAGAAGGACTGCAATTATTATGATTAAAAGTTGAGCTATGTATATATAGTAAAGTAACCCTAGAGATTGGATTGAGTTAACTGATTAGTTTTACATTAATATATAGAAAATAAAATATAAATATCGCTTTATTGTATTATTATACAATTAGTAGTTCATCATTTAAAAGTATTCATTATATGGATTTTCATCGAATTAATCAAATTCAAAGACCATAGAATTTAAGTTGTCAACTGGTATGAGATTTAAGCTTGCTATATCATTTATGAATCCAAAGAAATAGAGAGTATTGGCAGGCATAATAATCTATACTAATGGAAGATGGGAAATAAATTGAAATCCCTCAAACATGCTCCAAAGTTACTACAAGCTTAGTCCACTACAATAATATTATGAGACTCATAGAAAAATTTTACAGAATCAAATTCAAGACAAAATTAGTCCCAAAAACAGTTGACATGGTGACTGATACAGCGGTTGCTACGCTGCTAGCTAAATCATACGAATCTACAGATATAATATAATGCTTAAAGCATAATACTTTGAGTAATTTAAGGAGGCATAGTTTTAGAAATTTAGTATCTCTTTGTAACTATCTTATCATTTTTTGCGTTTTTGTAAAGCAAGTTTTTTACAAAAGTCACATATATTTGGTCTAACTAAAAACTATTAAAATTGAAATTGCTTACCTAAATGGATGAAATATACTGAGCTTTATATTCAATAAATATAGATTCTATACATTAATTAATCATACTATTTTGCTTTGATAGGAAAAGATAGCTGTAACTTCAATATCTGTCCCTGAAAAGAGTTAATAGAATATTAAACCTTTAACTTTCTGGTGGTTTGTACTAAAGTTATTTATAAACTGTCATTAAGAGTAAATGAATAATTTGTAGGTATCATCATTTAATTATCAAAAATTATTGTCATTTCACCTGTAGCTGAGATGTATGAAATTTTAGCTTTCAAGTATTCTTTGATTATTTTATCATCACCTGAAAACACAGAAGATTTGCTATCACTCCATGTATCAGTTTCTGGATTGTATAAATCTGAACTCTAAACCTTGTTTTCTTGCTCAACTCCATCTTAATTCGGATCAGATGAAGTGGTCGACTTTAGCACTGTCAATTTGAATCTGTATGCATTTTACAAACTTGTATAATTTTTCTAATTCAATTTTATTTCAACTTTATATGTGCCAACATAAATTGAACTAGGATTAAATACGAGTTCATCACCTATGAGAGTTGTGAATTAATAATTTCATTATTTTATTTTTATATTTTTGTGAAGGATTATACAGACGTGGACATTCAAAACCCCAAAACCCCTTAGTGAGGTTTACAAGTGCTTTGATTTGTAGGGTATAGTTGGGGTCTTATTGGGGTTAGTAGAGAAATTAGGTCAAATTGCAATATGAGTGAGAAATAGAAATTAGCGAAATTTAGGGTCTATTTATGATGAGTAATATTTAGATTTACTGCTTAAGCTTAGGTATTGTGCGAGTATTAATATAGACTAACTAAAACCAGTAATGAAATATGCAGTAATAGCAAAGCTCCTGCGCAAGAGTCTCAAAAGTTAGGTATCTTTGCTTGTTGGCTGTTTAGCATTATAATTCAGGCACTTGAAAGCATCCTGCAAGAAATTAAAAGTTCTCACAGCTCACCATATTGACTACCTCTGCAACTCGAAAACTTTAAAGTATTGGGCACACTTTCCACTGGACTAGCGAGCTGTGATGTTTCATCGCAGGATTCCTGACATGCTTATCTCTCCTTAGACTATAGCTTATATTTATAGACGAAATGGTAATACTTTCTAGACTGTCAACAGAGTGAAGAGAGTGATTGATTTTACAGTGCCATTTTATAGTAATAATTTAAACTATATATATGATTAAATGCAGAGAGCTATTACTAATAACATCAAGTTCATACACGCTGATGAAGCTGTGTTCACCTTCAACACCTTTATTAATAAGTCTTGGTATAAGAAGTATGATAATATAGAAGTCTATGATTAAAAAGTGAAGGTAGTCACCCATGCAATTTTAGCTGGTATAAGTGAAGATTCAGGCCTAGAGAGTTATGTTATTCACCCTCGCTCTATTAAGCGAGAGTAGTATATAGAGTTCCTACATAAGCTCAGAGAGAAGTATAGTAACCAAGAGATCATCCTGTTTGTTGATAACCTCTCAGTTCATAAGACTAAGGAGTCTAAGAAAGCTTATGAAGAGCTAAACATAACTCCTGTATACAACGTTCCTTATAGCCCATAATTTAATGGAATTGAATTCTACTGGAGTTAAATCAAGACTCACTACAAGAAGCTGCTGCTGTATCATCTTATGCATGACTTGCCCATCGATACAGTAGACTTAATTCAAAGCAGCTGTAAGAGAGTGAGCGTAGATAAGACAACAATTTGTGCGAGAGAGGGAAGAATGAATGTTTATAAATAAGTTTTAGATTTAAACGAATGAATATATTCACATATTAAATTGGCCCATAAAGGGGTTTGGCTTCTCTTTCTTCTATGGCTTGCTTGGGCCCATATTTCTTCTCTTAGTGCCAGCATCAGCATCTATGTTCATTTCATCTGGTTTTTAGATATCTTTATAAAGCCTCTTGCTCACCTCATAAATTGTCTGCGACTTTCTATCTCTGTGAACCTTTGCATGCTCTTTCATAAGATATATACCAGTGCCAGATTTTCCTACAAAGTTATATTTCAAAGCTTACTTGAAAGATAAGGATGCTTCTTATTATTATTATTATTTAATGCTTTACAGAAATTAATATTGGGGATTAAACCAACCAGGAATATATAATCATTTATGCTCTTTCTTCCCTTTCTTGCTACCATTCGTGTCCTGTATTGGAGACCGGGTTTTTTGTTTGGCTCCCAGGATTTGTTAGCCAGATGGATGGTTAGTTTCTTAAAGCCTGTCTCCAAGGATGCTTCTTAAGTTCCTCTAGCCAAGCTGAGCTTATTAGAATGCCTTGCTTCTTCTAGTCTTCAGGAGAGATAGAATATCGTTTCTTATGTGCTTCTTCAATTATTTCTCTGAGGTACTCTTCTTTTATTGTACCAAGAACACCAAAGAAAAAGTTCCTCTCTGGTAGTTTATTAGAGAGTTGTTTCTTGGTAGGAAGGTAAACTACCACCTCCTCATCTTACATGGCATCCTCATAAAGATTAGTGACTGAAATCTCAGGGTAGTTAGGAATTTCTATTAGTTTAATCTCTTTATTTTTAAAAGCTTTCTTCTCCTCACAAAGTATTGCTTTCAAGAATGAAATTTTGGTACCTTCCATCGTTGGAAGGAATAAACCAACTGTATAATATGTAAATAGTCATCAAGTTATCTTACCATGTAAAGTTAGGTATCGATATAGATCTTCCTTACTTCTGAATCTTGATATCATTTCTTGAGCCTCGACTCTTTTCATTTGATCATTGAGTGATTCCATCTTTGTTCCTCTTCCTATTAATGAATTTCAAATTATAATTTATAGACTTCTAGATCCTATTGTTTAAATTTTTACTATTAAATATGGGCATCTTATAGGGGATCAACCCTGCAAAGATACGTGGAGAAAGTTTGCAGAAGCTGTAACAAACTGCAGAGATTGAGCTCCATTTTTATCAATTTAGTTCCATTAAATTAGTACTAAATTTGTTTAAATTTAATTAGTACTGGTACTAAATTCGTTTAATTTTAATTGGTACCAATTTAATAGTACCAAAACTTAATTAGTACCTAGTTTTAAACTAATGAGGTTTTAATGGAAAAGTTCCAAAATGGTTCAAAACCTAATTGGTACCAGTACCAACCTGAATTTTTTCTCAGTTGGTACCAAAATTAAAAATATTAAGCATCAAATTAAAAGATTTATAGTTATAAACTTAGTATAAATATGATGTCTAACTCTTCAAAATCAACCATTATTGCTACAGGGTAAACTCCTACTCAACTATACTTTAGCTAGGGAAGTTATTACTCATTAATAATAATAATTTAAATTCGAATTTTAACATGGCGGCTAACTTAAATCGTAAGGCAGTTTCTCTTGGAGCAGGTTAATCATTGCTCAACTTTGGGTCCTCCAAGAAACCAAAAGTAATTTATATTGAAAAGGAAGCTGAGCTAAGATCTCTAGAGTTTGAAGCTGAGTGATGTCTTTAAAATTTAAGTTTAAAACAAGATGTAGAGTGCAGAGATTGGAGTTTAGACATAAGTTGAATTGGTTGAGGAAGATAAGGAACAACAACCAATAGAAAAAATTAAAACATTTTAATGTGAAGACTGCTAAAATTTCTTCTCAACTGAGTCTAGCTTGAAGAGGCATATCAAAGAGGTACACTCTGGGAGAGCTAAGATCTATTTTAAGCATGATAAAGTTAAGATAGTAGATATTTGTGCACAACATGCATGAAGTCTTATACTCACTCAGCCAAAGTAAAGAGGCATTAAAAATGAGGAGACTTTAAAGCTTGTACCTGCTAAAAGAAAAAATAATTCTCTCGAGGCATAAAAAGAACAGTAGGGTAGGAGAGGCTTAAAAGAGATTTGAGTCTATGAACCAACCAGCAAATATTATGTATATAGCATACTTATAAGAGAGAGAAAGCAATGTAAAGCGAATAAGTTGAAATAAGAATGATGTTTAAAATTAAATGCAAAATTTAAATCGAACAAGCATTAGTATGGAGTCTTAAAGTGTCTTAAAACCTCCTTTTTCTTCGTTATCTTCTTCATCTTCATCATACTTCATTGTAGTCGAAATCATGAAAACCATTCGCGTTGAGCTCCTGATCTTTCCGACGTAAAAAATATCTAAGCTACTGATGCTGAAGCTGCAACCTCGACCACTTCTCACTTTAAGACTGCCTTGCTGGAGATGCTGTTGGCCTTAGAAAGTCAACCATGTTTAGCAACAATTTTAGAAATTAGAGATGTTTAATAAATTAAATTTAACAAGGTCTTAATTAATACACATCTGATTAAAATTAATTAAAACATCCCTATTTAAAATTCCTTATAAATTAAACCTATTAGTAGAAACTTTAATTTCTGATCATTAAAATTAAAAAAGTTTTAATTTGTTAAATTTAACTTATTAAACACCTCTAATTTCTAAAATTGTTGCTAAACATGGTTGACTTTCTAAGGCCAACAGCATCTCCAGCAAGGCAGTCTTAAAGTGAGAAGTGGTCGAGGTTGCAGCTTCAGCATCAGTAGCTTAGATATTTTTGACGTCGGAAAGATCAGGAGCTCAACGCGAATGGTTTTCATGATTTCGACTTCAATGAAGTATGATGAAGATGAAGAAGATAACGAAGAAAAAGGAGGTTTTAAGACACTACAAGACTCCGTACTAATGCTTGTTCGATTTAAATTTTGCATTTAATTTTAATCATCATTCTTATTTCAACTTATTCGCTTTATATACCTGCATTAAAGGCAGTTGACATAAGCAGTTGTATTGAGAACTATTTGAATATTGAGGTACCAAATAAACTAAGTAAAACTTATAGTTATTGATGAATTTACTTACAAAGTATATCCATTCAAGTATCTCATTAAGAACGAGCTATATTAAAATGAGTTTGCAAATAAATACATAGTGCTGAGAGAGGTTTAGAAAAGATAATGCAAGAACTTTAGCTAAGCTCGACGGCGTTATACTTGGTCATGGTTTTATTGCTTTGAGACTCAAGAAGTTTGAAATGACTCTAAGAGAGTATCTCTACCATAATAGATATCCTGATGATTTGAATGAGAAACTCACAGAAATTACTAAGGGTGTAAAAGAGCTCCATGATCTAGGGTATGTTAATAGAGATTTGAAGCCAGATAATATAATGCTGAATCTCTGCCCTTTAGAAGTAGTAGTCATAGATTTCAACAGAGCAATAAGACAAGAGATAGTGACTTTAGCTAAGGTTTTAGGCACTCCAGGATACTTCCCAATAAGAGAAAAATGGACTAATGGCTCTGTATAATGGGATATTTGGGCGGTAGCTGCAATTATCTTAGAGTGCGATATGGAAAGTATGTTATACTTTGGAACAAAGCATGAGAAATAATCAATAAGTTTGGCTGCTAACATATTAAACAAGATGAAATATGAAATGAAATTAAAAAGATAGTTGAGATGGTCATCGTAAAAGCTCCAGCATACCCAAGGTAATCATTGGATGATATAATGGAACAACTAAAGACTGCTAAATTCAAGAGGTATCACAAAGATAAGCAGATAAAATTTGTTTGAATTAATTACACTAATACTCATTAAATATTCATTAAATTCATATAAAACCTGTTTTTTCTCTACTAACCCTAATAAGACCCCCAACTATACCCTACAAATTAAAGCACTCACAAACTTCACTAAGGGGTTTTGGGGTTTTTATTAGAGTTATTAAATAGTCATCATTTTCCCAATCAACAACTTCTGGAAGCTTATACTTCTTAAGTGTTCCACTAATAACAACTTAATCTTCTAATTGACCTGCAGAGAAATATGGAGGATTGTCTTTGACAAAAACTTTTAATATTCAAATTATAAAAATAAATTGCCATTATATTAATATTTGTAAATTTAAAGAGTCAAAAGGAATTTTTATTTTTAAAATTATATAAAATGTAAGCTTTAGCAATTATTTTGATAGTATAATAAGTGATATTATAATCTGGAGGGTCGTAGTATAAATGATTCAAAAAAGTCAATTAAATGTTTACATAGTATGTTCCAGCATGTGCCATATCATTTAATAAATTATAGAAAATTTCTTTTTAATTTTAATTATAATAAGGGAATTTAATTTTAAATTTGTTTAGATAGAGATAGATTTAGAAATTTAGTTCGCAGTAATAAAAGTAGAGCTTGGATTGATTTGGATAACCTGTGAGAATGAACCACATGCCAATGTTGCTTGTTCAATTAGATAAAGGAATGATTCTAAAATTTAAATAATTTATTAAATATATAGGCAATAGATTAATTATTAAATGAGAGCTCTGGGTTGCCGATTAAATAGTATTATTCTTATGTATTCAAGTAATAAATTTAAGTATACTATGAGTGAATGAATTGATGATGATAAATGAAGGAAAAAATTATTTTTATATTAAGTACAAACTATCTTTCACTTCTTAGAAACAACTCTTATAATACAACTAAAATGTTATTGAAGAATCAACAGCGAATTGGAAATCATCTGGATAGTATAAGCTTGCTCTTACCATTCAAACTTTAATTTAATTTGTATTGATGATTTTGACTAATTTGAATTATTAAATCATACTGTTTAAAATAGTAATTTCAATTTAAAATAACAAGTGAGAAACATATTTTCTATAAACAATATAAAAAGTAAGAAATTAATTAGCATTAGATATTTATATATCTATACTTCTTTGACAAGCATATCTTACAGTATGCAAATAATTAGATACAATGAAAAACTTTATTTTGAAGCAAAAATCTTTTTAAAAATAAAAATTAATAAATTAATAAACCGAAAAGAATTCACATAAAGTAAAAACCCTATAAAACTGATTAAATAAAATTTAGGGTTATAATTATTTCATACTTTTTCAATTGTTCAATGTTTGAAGTTTAAGCTGCATCTGTTCTATTGAATGATATTTAAAGCTAACAATAAAAATAAAATTAAAATTAAATCTATCATTAAATATTAAAAAAAATGTTTAATATAATAGAAAATTAATTAAAGCAAATATTTTTATATAAAGGCAAAATAATTAAAAAAGATAATACTTTAAAAACTTTGAATTTCATTATATTGAAAAAATTATTATATTTTAAATTATTTAAGCAATCTATTTCTCTCTTAATAATAAGCTATACAATATATTCAAAATACTTGATAAATTTTGGTTAAATTAATTTATTATATTCATTACCACCAGTTAAATTTTTAGAAGCAAATTCTATTGAAGTATCGTTTTTCTAAAGAAATTAGAAGTTTACAGTGAGTTATTCTTGACAAGTGTAGAGATCAGATGATTAAAGAGCATAAGTTGCTATTGGCATATCGCAAAATTCTTCCTCAAAATAACAGTCAATTCTCTCGCTAAATGCATATGTACCATTAATGTATTAGAAACTTAATTTCCCTGCTTATTATAATTTATTCTATTAAAATAGTATTAGATTTAGAATTTTTGGAATTATAAAATGCTAAATTGCAATTTCCTTGTGTATTACTATATTTGACTTGATATTTTCTCAAATCTTCATTTATTTCTACACCCAATTCTTCACTATACAAACTTGTTAGCGTACTACCTGGTTCTTAAACTATCTGTTTAATCCCTGCTGGAAATGGATTTTCTAATGCAAATCAATTAACTACTGAAATTTAATTTAAAAATGAAGGCTATTGTTATAAATTAATGGAATACTTTTAAATGAAATTATAAATTGAGCTTGGGGATTCTGTATAAGAATATCCACATTATCTGTTGTCTTCAATAAATGCAAATATGAATGATGCATAGGTTGAGTAAGTTGGACTGGTCATATGCCCTAAGGTGTAGCTTAATTTTATGTCAGGCTTGTAAACTGTATTATCATAAATTTAATTATTGCGTAATAAATTATGAATAAATCATACCATACTGAATAAAGGTGTATAAAATTTGGAGTAGTATTTTATTGGAGGAATAATTTTAAAATTGGGAAATTAATTTAAATTAAATAGATAATATATAAATTAAGTGGCAGTTAAAGTTGCCCAAATTTCAGAATATTTGACTTATTGGATAAAAAATTTATAACTAGCTAGACTTTAGTATTGGCGATACTATTTTATCGCATCTCAAGAGCGAGATAACTTCACTTTAATGTGAGAGTATAATTTATCGGATTTAAAATACTTTAATATAAACTATTTATTTTGCTCTTGAGATGCAAAAAAATAGTAACGCCAATACTAAAGTCCAGCTAATTTTAAATTTTTTATCCAATGAGCAAATATTCTGAAATTTAGCCAACTTTAACTGCCACTAAATTGATTTATTATATATTTAATTTAGGGGGGGGGAAAGTTTCCTGCACCGGTTTATAATAAAAAAAAATTTTTAGGATAGTTTCCTGCACTAAATTTTTTTTCATTTTTAGAATTTGATTTCTATCACATTTATCAACCAAATTTTTTTAATTAATTTTTTAAAAATTTTTTTACTTAATCTATTCTTCAATTAATCAATATCTTTATTAACATGGAATCTAATCACCATCCAAGCAAGGATGAAATTTATCCACTATATAGATTTCATCTTATATTAGTAGACTTCTGTATCTCAACCATAATATTGTTCTCTCTGTCCTAATGAAATTCCAAATATTTTATCCAATTGTTGTTAAAATTCTAATTAATTCTTTCAATGGTATATAATATTAGATAATGTATGACACTATATTTTCATGAAGTTCGTATATGATATAAAAATATCTTAAAATTTATGGGTTGTAAAAAAATTTTATTGTTAAATTAATAAATTTTACAAATAAAAAAAGTACAAGAAACTATCACGAGTGCATGAAACTTTCCCCCCCCCTTAATTTAAATTAATTTCCCAATTTTTAATGTATTCCAACAATAATTAAATAATTTTAAATTTAAATTAAGAAATACCCTATTTATACAGTAGTACTAACTGGCATATATGTTAGATAACCAAGACCAAGTTAATTTAAACTAGAAAAAAACATCTTCCATTTAAATAAAACTATTTATATTTTTTTAATTTATGCATTAATTATTCTATAATAAAGTGTAGTTATAGCAGTTACTGTTTAAGTATATTCACTTGCAGGTATCACAAAGTATTCAAACCTCCTAACTTAAGTTGATGAAATATATCTTTGATAAAATAGAGCTGTTTAATTTCCAGCTTGCATAAAATTTAAAACATCCTAATTAAAATTAAAATTCATAATGTATAATTAGAGCAAGCATTAATTTTTATTTTAATAAATTAGGGGTATGGCACACAGCTTCATCATTATTTAAGTCTAGTTCGTAGTTTTTGAAAACTTTTAGCAAATTTATATATTTTCCATTGAAATATTTTATATGAAAATTATAATTAAACTAATTAAACTGTTGTTCCCCATTATTAAAATATCATACCTATTCTGTTATTCAAAAATATTTTAGTTATAATTATTAATTTTTGATTTATTCGATTCAGTAGTTAATATTTAATCTCCATTTAAATTGATTATATAATTAATTTACATTAAATTAAACCCAGAAAACTAAAAAATTTGCCAAAAAATTATACTTCTTTCAAAAAATATTATTGAATAGAGATATTATAATCTAAATAAAATCTTAGGATTTGGTATGTGGATATAAGGCATTTTAAATAATAATAATTCTAAATTTAGTTATTTTTTTATATGACAATTCTTGTCAACGATTAGTACTTTTCTTGATTTAAAGAAACTTACAATTATTAATAATTTGAAATTAATTATTAAATAGTATTTTATTTTTTGTGCTTGGAACATCTATAAAAATCATTTCTTCATATTATTTATCCCTAAAAATTTTTTATTAAATAAAAAACTAATATTTCTTAATTTTTACTAATAATAAATTTTATAAATAACTATAATACTCTTATTTAAAAATAATAAATACTTAATTAATCAAATGATTTTATAAAAAAATATACTTCCTTAAAATATCCGTTTTTTAATTATATTATGTAAATATATATTTTAATTTTATATTCGAAAATGTATGGTAGCATCCCGCAATATAATTATTGACAAAATCCCATTCAATACTTATATTTAAAAATAAAATTAAAATATGTAAATTGAGGATTGTTATAATTAATAAAATAGGTTTTCACTTTAGATACACTGACAATAGCGATTTAGAGGGGCAGGAGGTCAAAATATGAGGGAGCATAATTTCCTGACCAAGTTGATAAAGCTAAGCTCATCTTGCCTCATCATAACTACGATATTGATTAGATACTGGCAATGGATGAGTTTAAGCCTCTCATTGGAAGCAAAAATATATCCAAATTTGTTAACAAGTTCTAATTAAATATGACTACATAAAGTCAGGCTAAATCAGTTAAAAATATTAAAATTTGTTCCCTCAATGATGCAGGAGAAAATTTGCCGTCAAAGTCAAAAGTAGCTTGCGACCATTTGAATAATCTAAAGAATATAGATAGCAACGAAGGCTAGCTAGAAGCTCATAATTCACAGGTTTAATTTAGATTTCGCAAGTTTTGCTTTCTTTAAGGTTTACTTCTTCTATGCTTACCCAGTCGGTGTATTTGAGTAAAGATCCCATAGATTTCGAGTCTAATTCTATCTAAATTTTGTGCTCAGTCTTGATCTTTCTTCTGTTTGGTTCCACGGATGAATCAAGCATCTCGATAGAGCTATCCAAAGAACCCAAGGAGCTAAAATTATTACTTTCCACTTGACCTTTCTGCTTTTGAATCTAAATCTATTCTTATACATACTTGTACTGCTCTTTGCTATCGACATTGCATTCTTCTGACATATTTCCTTCTGAAGGATTTTCTTTCTAATTTTCCAACCCTGTCATTGATTAATTCTACTTATGAAGCGCTTCAGATTAGTTTTATTTGCTCTATATTATGGATCTGTCGCTCTTGGAAGAATTAATTTTATTCAGCTCTAAGATCTCATCTAATCTACCCACGCCTTTATTTTAATGAAGTTCCTAATTAAACTCTTCATCTTTCTTGCACCATTAATGACATCCTAGAGCAGTCTAAAGAGCAGCAGTTTTTATATGATTTTGATTTTCAATAAATTATAAGTGCAACAATATAACCTCCTCCGAGGTTTCTTTTGAACCTTGCTTGAATATTACCTATTTGTAAGTTCCTTTTCTATGAAGACGACCTATTCTTCCCAAGATTTATTCAGTCAATCTCAGGGAGAATATGTCGGCAACTATAAAAAATAAGCCTCCATTAAATTTTATCCCATGAGTCGTCTTAAGATCTGTACCTCTCCCTTGTTATTTATTCAGGAGAAATACTCCGAACTAGCCATAATTGTTCTTGCTAAAAAATTGATGATCGAATTAGGCCTCTACTTTTGTGCCTTTAACATTTTTAATTGGAAAGAATGGAGCTTAAGCAAACTTCTTAAAGTGACCCTCAATCATAGAGTATGATTGCTGCGCTACTATAATTACTGGTGTAAGCTTGCAATAATGGGCGGAGATTTCGAAAACTCTCTTACAATAGTCTAATTATCTTGATGTGATGAGTTCCTGGTCAAGCTTCACTCTTTTATCACCAACAATAGAGCTTAACTTTGGAAACATTATTTCCTCTATTCCGAATGTTATTTTCAGACAATTTAATTCTTTTGTTGTATGTTCTGTTCTAGTAAAACCGGTAACGCTGTAAGAAGAGCAATAAAATTAAAGCTAGCTTTCTATTTACTTTACATTCCCTTAAAATAAAATCCAATCATACTCGTCAATGATAACGATTGCTTGCTTCCAAATATTTAGAAACTCTGGAAGCTCCATAACACTCTCGATATACTTAGTAGACCCCAATTATATTTTCATATTAGTTCACGTTGACGTTCAAACATAAACTAGTGATTATGCTTTCAAACTTCTTCTCGTCTCTCAAAACTAAATGCTCATTTTGCCTACTACAAAAACTATTTTTTAATGAAGTTTCGATTTAAGAGCAGCTAAAGTTGAGCAGAGAAGTGTCTTCCCGTTACCAACGCCAAAGTTTATAAATGAATACTAGGTATCCTCCCAAATCAAGTAATTGATGCAAAGTTTCTATAGCATGAGAAATTTAAATCCCAATATCTGTTAAAGTCTAAGCATTTGCCGTGAATCAGCAAAATCTTTTAAACTAAAAGTTTTTGCAAATAAGTTTACGGATAAAGATAAAACATTCAACTTTTAAATTGGCTTAGCAGTTTCTTTTACTCATTTTCGTTAAAGTCACAAGTCTTATTAGGAATGTTTAAAAGCTAATTTAGCTTTGTGAAGTCAGCTTTCAAGCAATCTTAGATCACGTCCCTCCTGTTTCTTGCACCTTTCTCAAATTATATGAAAGGAAGATTTTTCTCTAAGTCTGAAATAACATCCAATTTTGAGACCCATAGTGGATTTCTCTATTTTAGCTCGAATGAAATCTATTATAGATAATGTATGAAATCATCCTGATCGATGAAGTCCCATTTCTAAACAAAAATTTCTGTCATTGTTAAAATGAAATTTTCAAGTTTTAAATAGGAGGATGGCCTTGACAAAGCACAAATCTGAATAAAGTCTCCAACCAAATTGATAGGCACATCTCTTATCAATCTAAAGGCCTAATCCTCTTTTAGAACTTAAATGAAAGCTTTATTTAGACTTAAGAGTGTGTTAGGTAAAAGTCTGACTGCTTGAGAGTCTATTTTGAACTATTAGAACGTCCCAATCATAAGAGAAATTATTCCAATATTCGTTTTATCTAGCTTATAAAGATCATCTTGCAGCTTTAACAAAAAATCAGGCTCATTGATGAATGTATAATTCTCTAGACCAAGCGCTTATTCTGAATTTAGTCATTAAGCTAACAATGCTAAAGCTCAACAAAGAGTCATCAACCTAAATGATTTCGTATCTGTAGTAGAGTAGTGAGGAAACATAGAGCCTTGTCTTTATCTGCAAACTTGCCTGAGCTATCTAATTTAATTCAATAATTATTCTGAACATATCCTCGTAAAGATTTTCAGAACAAGCAGTTTAAAGATTTTGCAAAAATTCCAAGAGACTCTAACTAATTCGATTAAAGATTTTCCAAATAAAGTCTTGCCTTTCGTTTGGTTTTAAGATCAAGTACTCTCGAATGTAAATCGAAGTAATTTCAGATTGAATTTTAGCACCATAGTTAAACTTAAAAGCTGTTGAGAATAAGTCAGCTTACTCTTTTGTGTCAAAATATGGGAGAATAACTGGAAAGCGAATTACGGCAACCAATAAAGCACCAACTGAGGAAGTTAAACGTCAAAAGATTCATGAATCAAGGAGCAGCAGCTCATACTGATGGGTTGACAAGAAATGAAATTAGCAATGAAAATGCTAAGCGAAAACAAATGAATAAATGCTAAATTCTTAAGTTAAATAATATATAAACACGCAATTTCAATCTCAATTCATGTCTAGATTTTATTGATTATACAGAATCCTTCCCTCTCCAGCAATAATTCCATTGTCATGAAGATAGTGAACGAGCTACTTATAGCTTACTAGTTCATCCATGTGTGCTTTGATATCGTTAAATTTATCCCTCATTCTTTTGTTTTCCTGCAAATACTTTTGTTTGCTGCCTCTCATTGCGATCTCCTCGCCTTCAACTTATTTAACCTCTTTCTTTCTGCGCTTTCTCTAAGAGCTTTGTTTTATCAAATGAGCAGATTTTCCCTTTTACACTATTTAAGTATAAAATAATTGAGTAATTACCACTACAGTTTAATGATTCGCTCAATGCTTGAGCAAACTCTGGCCTCATATAAACTATTAAGTTCTATGCCTAATCAAGTCTCTCCCTTCTTTTTTACTTTGACCCATATATCATTTAGTTGATACCATCATTATCTAATGACATAAGGATGTCACATATCCACTTTTTGTCTAAGTGCAACCAATCGCACTGATCTGGGAGGAATTTCAGCAGCGAGAACTTTTGTTGAGCATACCCTAGGAAGTCATCAGCAGTGATG
Organism: Oxytricha trifallax; assembly: GCA_000711775.1. Classification (NCBI taxonomy): domain Eukaryota; phylum Ciliophora; class Spirotrichea; order Sporadotrichida; family Oxytrichidae; genus Oxytricha; species Oxytricha trifallax. The sequence continues at coordinate 3,734 of ARYC01000349.1, read as the reverse complement.
CCCTCTATTTAGGGAACAGCGGCTACGATTACATCACTTCGTTTTAAGTGCTAAAGCCAAATTAATTTCATAAATCTACCTCTTTTTCACAGTTGAGGATGCTTTTGAGGAAATAAATATTGCAACATCCTAATTTTGGCAAATAAGCTCCGCTCTCCTATGCTAAGAAATCATGTAGCTCTTTCTTGCTCCCAATCTTCTCTTGCACTTAATGGACGTTCCCTCGTGACAACTATCCCTGCATCTGCACATATCATTAAAATATATATATTTTATTTACCTTCTTGTCAGTGAAGTAAAGAAATGGACTACAAATTTTTTTAATTAATTATATTATTAAATAGGGTTTCTATTAACTATTCTAGCACATTAGGAAAACACTATTAAGGAATCCTCTTTGTTGAAGAATAAAAATCTCCCAGCATAAAATGAAAACATTTACGGCTAAGAAATAGTCACAATCAATGCTTACTGATTATTTTAAGATGAATAATGAATCTAAAGAATCCAGTTTATCCGAACTCGAACTTGAGGAATCTCGAGATCAAATTTCCGAACGATGCAGCATTAAAATTTATCTAGGATGCTCTACTCAACTCCTCACATACTCACCAATTATTGAAAATGATGTCATCATTTAGAATTGGAGCGAAGATTCCATTGCTGTATCTGAAACTCACTTATAGTAGAATGACTAATACGAAGGATTTGATATAAAAAGGTATCATCTAAGATCGTAGATTTAATGATCATATTTAATGACAAAAGTATTGGATGTCTAACCTCAACCTAATTTTAAGAGACTGTTAAAATTATCGCACTTATTCACTTATGATATAAGCTGTAATAGGAGAAAATAAAGTACGCCGAGTCGGATTTGAATAATGAGCTAAGCGAGTTCCTCCACAAGATGCAAGTAATATCAAATTCTAATATTGATTTAATATCTGACAATCTTTAACGCCTGAATCTTAGAGGAGAGTCTGAAATCTTTGTAATAGATCATGAAAGTAACTCTCAAGGTTTCTCTTAAAAACAGAAGTGACTTGATTGAACTATTTAGGATCTTTATTTTAAATCCGGTTGTAGTCTGGTTAATATATGTAAACGATATGGTGTTACTAAGTACAGAGTTCGAAATGCTATCTAAGAGAAGCAATGTAGTATTCTGATAAATATAGAACGACTATTAAGCGCAATTAAAAAATTCCTGATAGCTTAAAGGAATTTATAAAAAACCTTTCTCTCAACTGTTTAAAAAATTTCAAATCTCAAAGATTTGTAATCTTGCCTCATAAAAAAGTTGAATATTGCTGTTTCTTTGAGCTAATTAAGTAAATATGTTTGAAAATAATTAAGCTTAAGCTATAAAAAGGTTTATTCAGTTGATATCTGAACAAATTCTTAAAAGTCAATTTTTCAAAGACAACTTGCTGCTTTTAACTTTGCTAGCATTCTTGACAAGGATTTGAATATAATAAATATTGATGAGAGCAGAATCTAATGGATTGAAAATCCAGGCAAAGCCTAGTCAGCTAAAGGATTAAACGCTATAATTCAAGTTTTCGAAGAATATCCTCTGTTAATATTATAGGAGCAATTAACTCAAGTGGAAATTTATATTTTACCTTGAACTAGGGCCACAACAACAGCATGTCTATTTGATTTTTTATTTTAAAACTTGTGTCGTACTTAGAAAATCATAATAGCAACTGGAGGGAATCCACAATTTTAATGCTAGACAACGCAGCTTATCATAGAAGTAAATATATCAGGGATAAAATAGGGAAGTACAAGATTCCAATAAATTTTCTTGGTCCATATAAATTTGACTTGGCACCTATCGAAAAACTCTTTGCGTTTATTAAAAAAGATTCATAATTTGCAATAAATCTCAAAACTTTGACAAAGTAAATTTGTTTTTACACTTAAAATATCTTTAATTTATATAAAGCCCAGTTGTTAGCAAAGCTTGGTAGTCATTATTGTAGCCTTAACTATTAGTGGATTCAGGGATCTTTTCAAAAGGCATTGTATAACTCTTTAAAGTTTTTAAGTTTATAATCTATTTGAATTAGACAAGATTATCTTTATCAATGATTAAATCTCCAATATAATTTTTCTAGTTCCTGTTCTGCTCTTTTTAATTTAAATTTTATATAATTTTTTATCTAGAGGGTCAGATCATTAAACGATCATAACAGTTAGCTGTAAATACAAATAGAAAGTACTTGTTTTAAATTGGACTTCATTTGAATATCGGCACTTCTTAGCTTATTGCATATTCATCTTAATGTAATCTTCCTTTCTTAAAGTACATCAAAGCAAACATATCAAGCTTTATCCTATATGAGCGAGTTGAATTAATGTTTAGAATCTTTTGATAAGCATCTTAAAATTACTATTACATAATGAGGTTTAAATTATCTCTGAAACTTTGGTCTATCTAAATAATGGAGTAAGTTTAGGTAAAGGAGAGAAGTCAATAAGCATACTGAATAACCTTTATTTATTTTAAAACTAAAGTCATTTTTGTTTTTTTCATAATTACTTCAAGATAATTTTAACCATAGCTATCTTAAATATACAAATTTGTTTACTGAACACTTAAATTTTCACTATGATTGTGTAAGATGTTCAAGTATTTGGAATCCCTTAATATTAAATCCATATTGGTTTAGATAAAAAGTAAAGCATTTGAACTTTAAAGTGGTTAATTGAAATCAAATGAATCTTATTTCAAAGTAAATTGCACCCTTAATAATTCATTGTACTTTGTTAACTAATTGAACCCCATAAATTTTAAACAATTGTTCTTACTAAAATTTATCTTTAAAAATATCCTTCATATTTATTATCAGAAAATTCATGGTGATGCTAATTTTATTCCTGCTGTTTACAATATATTTAGCTAACATAGTATTAAAGTCCATAGGATTAAGTTGAATTGAAAGGCATTAATCATTTTAAAGAGGTCTTTATCATATAACTCAAAAATTTTGATTATTAGGAAATAGATCATTCTAAAACCATAAAGTCAACTAATCTCAATGCTAAATGAAGTTGAGAATACGTTGTGTAGATAACCAAAACATTTTTATTTAGATTAATTCACTCATTCTAAATCAAGAGTGAAAACTCCCAACCAATAATGGTGAAAGGTAAGTAAATTACTCAAGAGAGTTGATTAATAATCTTAATCCAAATTTTTGTCTCTTTACAATAAAATATTTTTTCTTATTTAATTGGTAATCTGAAGCTTATAATTAATAAGCATTTATGCAATCGCTGAATAGTGATTTCAACATCATTTTTATAAATTAATTGTTTTAATTTTGATCATCATTGTAACTGGATAGTTAAATTTTATTTTCAATAAGTTTGAATATCCAAATAGTTATTTTTGAATTTTCACTAATTTTTTGAATCAATAAATCTAATGGGAGATGAGTTTTTATATAAATAGCTTTTTATTTAAAAATATTAATTATAAAACTACCCTTAGATTTATTCTTATTTAATTATATTTTAATAACCCTTGTATTAGATATTTAAATAAATAGTAACTTCCAATTAAATTTATATATTCATCTTGGGTATATAAAAATATATATTTTACAAAAATTCCTTAACATGAATAACTTTTTTAATGAATTTATTGATGAGTCATAGTTAGATAATGACTTTTAGACTAAAAAGAAGTCTTTTGATAATGAACTTAAATTACAGTCCTT